>OY757910.1:10395622-10583122 GCA_963585895.1 Sepioteuthis lessoniana
TATCCGCATAATGGACCTGCTGCAGAGCCAATTGAATTCGGCCATACAGCTACTAGGACTCGATATATCAGGGGCAAAACAATTATGAAGTAGAGACAAATACCCTCAAGGGAGTGCAAATTGGTGACCTTACACATTATGGGTCTTTCCGAAATATTGCTTCAAAGATATGATGTTGTACTCGTATATTCTGCACTTTGTACATTAAATGAAATATGCCACTGGAAACGGTTGTTTCATTAGAGTCAGGGAACAGAAACATTCACTGACAGCAAAACATGGATTCCCGTACCAAAAAAAAAAAGAGAAAATGCTTGCCGAAAAATGTGTCCATTAAAAAGATATTAAAGAAAAAAATATTAATAACACTCGTAGCAAATGGACTGGCCGAGACGAGTTCAAATCCTGGACGAGACTGTTTACATTTTTTACGATTGGAAAGTTATGAATCTAAATATTTTTCTCTGACTATGCTCTTTAACTTTAGTATAGTCACCATTATGTGTGAAGGATAATTTTGAAACCAAACCGATTGTAATCCGGTTGAAATTTTATCAACAACCCCAATTCAAATCCAGAACTGCATTTCATTTGAAATAATGTCTTGATAAAGACAGTGATCCCCATGTTTTCGATAGCTATGGGTACATGGTAAGGCAGACTCGAATATGTTGCCTTTATAAGGTAACCAAGTTTAAGAGCAAAGTTCTGAATTCAAACAAGCGGTACTCCATTTAAAAATTGACCTTGTGTCGCATCCTGCTTGTGAGAGAGGGGTTGGGTAAATACATAAAAGAAAAAAACAAAAAGCTATATGTGGCTCCTTCCGAAATTAGTTAATTCGATTTATTTTCACAAAAAAAAAGAAAAAAAACGACACGAAAATGCATGAAACCCAACAACACTGTTGGAGAGAGCAAGTTTTCAGCTCGATTACCCAATTTCCTTTTCTAGTTACCAGAACTATTTATGCATAACCCCCTACAAGGCCTTTATATCACGCTTGTAACTGCATTGTAACGGAACTACTTCCTTGTTTTCATAATTCCATTGCTTAAAAAGCAAATAGTGGGATGAGAAAAGTAATGCGTTTCTGCAGCGATAAAAATGACAGGACACATTAAATACACCTGTCAACTATCGAAATTAAGTAAGCCTCGCTAAACTGCACTGCTCGAATGTAGTTTACGCAGAGAGAACAGTTACCTAAAATACAGCAGTCACAACTATTGTTGTCCTGGATATAGAATTAAACGAGCTTCAAGTTCGGGATTTCTGGGAGTGTGAGAAGTACCGCTTTGCTGTGCTCACAGGCAGAATCACTCTAATCCAGGCTTGACTGATGACAAGAAAAGCTAATTCGGCAGCCCGACTAAAACCAAGACCTGTCGAAGTGTGAATGAACTCTCTTTTCGAGTCAACGGCCATGTAGCATATGTTTGCGGCCACTCTAAAATCTGACGAGTGGCACAAAGTTTACTTCTACTGGGAATGTTCCGATAGTGGAGAAAGTGTGCATTCAGCAATACAAGCAATGAACACTGGTTGTTGGTTGGGTTTTATGGTATATCAATCTTTGTAGGTTATTAAACGTTAAATCCATTTTTATGTAAATAATCAGTTCTATTTTAAACAATTCTGTTTAGCATAAGCACGCAGTTTAAATGTAAATACAGTTTAATTATCAAAAAACATTTCTATTTCAAGCTATTCAGTTTAATCTAGCAGTTCTAATTCAGCTAATTCAGTTTAGTATAAGTACAGATTTAGTTTACACACTGTTAAATGTCATAACTGTTTTATATTAAACAATTCAGTTTAGTGTAAATACAGTTTCAATATCAAAAAATAGTTCTATTTCAAATAATTCAGTTTAGCATATGCACGCAGTTTAAATGTAAGTTCGGTTTAATTGTCAAAAACCTTTCTATTTCAAGTTATTCAGTCTTGTCAAACAATTCAGTATGCCGTTAGTTCTATTTAACCCAAAGATAAGGCCCTATCAGGTGATACCACGCAGGGCCAGAGTGGGTCTGGGAGCAATTGTAATGAAGGGGTGCTCCACGTTACCCAAATCCCCAGCCTTACTAGGACCTCACAATCAGACTGTTTGGTGTCATATCCAGGACACTCATTGAGGGGTCTTTCAACAGCCCCAGCCGACTGAGCAAAGTTCTATTTTACCCTATCAGATGCTGCTACCCCGCCGGGCCAGAGTGGACCTGGGAGCGATGGCAATAAAGGGGCAACAAATTGTAAGTATGTGTGTGAAGAAACGTCAATTACGCAGTTCGGAAGTCATAAGTAATGTTTTACACGGATAGTAGCATAAAATCCAATTATATTTGCATACATCAGGACTTGAAGAATCGACTAAATTCTCACATGTCATTGAAAGGGTTTTTACTATTATTCTACAGTCCATTAGCAGGGCACTAAAATTTACTGACCAGCGTATTGGAACAAATAGCATGTGCTAATAATTTCTTGTTAGGTGTAGGAAATAGGGAACTTCTTCAGATATTTAATGGAGATGATTTTAAGCATTTTGAGATTCGTCTTTTGTCAGGAACCAGAGTAAAGAGAAAAGAAAATACCCATTTCATATGGCCTCAAAGAATCTCTCTGCTTAATAGTTTTGAAGAACTGAAAAACAAAAGCTTACAGTAAAAAGAAAAGTATTACGATCACATAAGGCCTGTTGATATTGCAAAGGTGAAAACAGTCCATGAAAGGACGGAGGTTGCACCTACTCCGGTGTCGACATCGCGGGAGGCAGACACCTGACAAACAACCTTCCTTTGATATCCCGACAAACCAAAAATAAACACTGATAAAAATATCGACCACAAAAGAAATAAAGAAAGATAAGACAAATGCCTAATTCTTGGGCCGTTATTATTTTTTTCAACCACTATTGCAGTGTTTTATCTAATATTTGTTTGTTTGTTCGTTTTTTCGCTTTTTTATTTCTTTTTTTTTTTCTGTTTTTCTTTTTTTTTTTTTACAAATTATATTTCTTTAAAATTTTCTTTTTTCTTTAAATACACTGGCAGAAAACCGGTTCTATGCGTTTTTTGAGGACAGAAAAGTTAATAATCCCCGTTCACTGGTTAAGTTTTATGTGCAAAAGAGAGTACAGATTTGTAGAAACAGAGGGTCACAGGATGCCTGAAGCTAAATTAACAATTACCAACTTTAGAATTTCTGTTGATACGTTCATTAATCTTTAAAAAAATGTGCAAATTCGTACAGATTCCTACTTTAATCGCCAATCTTTTGTAAACAATAAATATGAAGATAAAACAGACATGTATATTTATAGTCATCCACATACAGATCTGTTTCGTTCTATCAGAACTCATCAGTGTGGCTAGACAGTATCTTCCCGTAGCTGGGATCGAAACCCGGTTGACTCAAACGTCAACCCAAGCTTCTAACCATTCAGCCACAAGGAATATTAGCTGCGAAGTAAATTTTAAACGGTTATGAATCACAATTACTATAGTTTACATACATCCGTTCAACGGCTGCCAAGACCTCAATTCATATACGAAGAGGCTTGCAATAGACGCTAATGGCAACATGATTACTTCTTCGCCAGAGAACTCAAATATATATATATATATATATATATATATATATATATATATATATATATATATATATATATATATATATATTGAAAAATAGATGAACAAAGCCATTTATATCCCTAGGTACAATACTCAAAATCTAAATCCAAAAGAGAAGATTATTTGTATGATTCTTGAAAGATTATCAAACAAATCTCTCATTTCTAACTAGAATAATTAAGAAACTTTACGATATTTTGAAATTAAACACTAACTTAAAAGATATTTCTAAAGAACCAGGCATACCTAATTAGGTAGCTATATTACTTACATTTATTTATGTTTATAATCAGCGTAGATTACGTTGTACGAACTTCAATAGATCTCTTAAAGAAAATGTTTTCTTATTTAAGAAGACAAGAAGGAGACAATGTCCATTAGATACTATGATGGACGCAGACTACGCAGCTGATCTTAAGTTTATCTATAAACCTTCTCCAGCTTCATCCCAATTGCACAGCCCGCCTTTAGCAAGTTACTGAAAATATTGATATCTACGTGAATGCAAAGAAAAATAATTCCATATGTTCAAAACCTGAAGGAACCATCTTCACTATAAGTGCCAAGCTTCTAAAACTAGTTGACAAGTTTACCTCAGCAGGAACATCTCATCTACTGAAATATGAATATGGAAGGCGTGGAATGCTATTTACGGGTTTGTAATCAGATTTCTATCTGATCATTTGGAAAAAATGGATTTCCTTCAAGTTGTAGCTGTGTTCATATTACTATATAGATGCACTACATTGACTTAAATGAAACGCATAGAGAAAAAGCTTGATGGAAACTACAGAAAAATGCTATGCACTTATTGAATAAATCCCGGAATTAACACCCCACAAAACAGGAGTTGTATGGCCACTTGCCTCTCATCTCACGACCAAAGTGAGACGATTAAGACCAACTGGACTCTGCTGGAGAAGTAAGGTAAAAGAAATAAGCTACGTTCTCAAATGAATCCCTAAAGATAGACGCGCCAGTGTTGCCAGCAAGGACTCACATCAGCTCTGTTTGGACCCTGGATACAGTCAAAAGGAGTCATGGAACTCCATGCTATCATCTCAACTTGACTAGAATAATGTCATGTTTATTTTCTGTCCTTTTTCTAATATAAAAACTTTCTGAAAAAGATTTTTGTGAAAAAAAATCTTTCAATGGACGTTGATCTTAGCTAAAGACAACTTGAGAACAATTCAAAATAAGCAACTCAAAAGGAATTTTCTGATTTCTCATGATGTCTTTTGCATGGCCTAACGTAAAGTTAGGTGGGTTTCGATGCCAGCTTGAAACATTCAACTTGTCTAGACAGTCTGAAGAGTTGTGGTACCACAAAACCGTCTGTCTCCTGGATGACAATACGTAAGCTCTCCCCACCCCGGAGTTAAGCACTCTGGCGAGGGAATCAATGACTGCCACCCGCGTAATGCAAAGATCTTCAAACGAAATAAGTACTTCGGTATCCGATAGCATAAAATATAAATAAACGAAAGTTGATAGGAAATGCGTTAAATTCCTGAGTTGATGTAGGTCGTCGAAATGGCCTGGCGGTAAGTTATCGGGTCAACGTAAAGTTAGGCGGGTTTCGATTCTAGCTTGAAGCGTCAAACGCAGCTAGCTACATTGAAGATTTGTGATACAACGAAACAGTCTGCCTGTGGATAACAATATTTATATATTTATATAACCAGAAGAAAGAACCGGAATAAAAAGTCACCTCATTCTTGTAAACCCGTATAAGACTATCATTTCTCAGACCATCCGACTAACACTGAGGCCTTCTATAACGTGCTAGTTAACAATGTCTTGATTATAGACTGTATCAAGTTTGATCATCATAGAATTGCTACCTTACTGTAATCCTGAGCCAAGCAGCTGGAAAACTGAATAAACACATAGTCAACATCACTTGTCGTTATGAAGTTACATCCACTTTTGCAACCGAAAGTGTTGAATAGGATAGAATTAAGTTTTATCTTTTTTTGATCTTGAGACTTGCCAAAATCAGTAATATAACTCATGCCTCTTCAGGCTACGTAAACATTATTTAAGAAAACAATTTCATATTGACCATATGTTTGATCCAAATCAAGAATAACTTCGGCATGTCGTTCTCTCAAAACTCATAATATAGCCACCTAATGTGCTTCAGCAAAATCCACTAGAGCATTTATGGTATGTATGCAGGTGGTGTTTTTTCCTTTTCAGTATAAAGGATAAGCCTAGAATATGCCTTCCATGGAGATACATTTATTCTGTACTGGAAGTAACTGTTTCACTAAAATCAGGAAAACGAAATTAATAGGCTCGTAAATGTTACTCATATGAGTATACATCGTGACCTGAATATATATATATATATATATATATATATATATATATATATATAAGAAAAAAAACCAAAAACCGGTTAATTCAGGATTATAAATTTATTTCCATCCTGTATTTTCAGTTTCTGGTGTGAACCAAAAACATGAAGAAAAAATTTATACAGGACTTCTTCAGATCCAATGGATAATTAATTAAAACAGAATGGACACGTGAGGTGGAGGGGGATGAGATTAAGGAGTTACCTCCTCGTTTTATTGAATTTTCATTTTATTTTGTTTTTTCAAATTTCTTCTGTCAGTTATAATTACGGTAATTTAACTTTTTTATTTATTTGTTTAGTTTATTTTATTTTCATGTTAAGTTCGATAATTAACTTTTAAGAGAAACATTAATGATTATATTAATTTCGATACCATTTAATTAGCTACCTATTTTTTTAGTGTATATGTTGGATACGTTTTTTACCTGGTTTCACTATTTATTTCTATGTTTTAAATTCTTATATTTTAAATTTGACACTTATATATATATATATATATATATATATATATATATATATATATAAGTGTCAATGATTTAAAAACTAATTTGACGCAGTCCATATGTGAGCATTAATACAACCCATTCACCTCAAGCAAAATGTGATAAAAGGTTAATTCTAAGTGAATTAAATCTGATTTGAATTCAGAATTTTTCCTTCTTCTAAACTAGTTGCCCAACCAAGGCTAGAATACCCAATCTTCCTTGTTATTTAACCATAGCTGAGTAGAAATGAATGTTAATAAGGGATCAGCCCGAAGTGAAGCGTAAACAACCTCGTCTAGAACTTGAACTCGGACCTCAAATTCTATTTTCTAGGATGATTACCGTTACGTTAGACGTGCCTGTCAGTAAAAAATCGCCAGGAACATATCGGTTATTATATGTCTTGTAGTTGGAGTCGTCACTAATAGCTTTGGTACTATGATAGGCTTTCTCATAAGGTGAGAGGGGAATTGCAAGTAAGAGAGATACTTTAGTGCATGCTTTCACATTGAGATCTATGAAGACCCCAGGTGGTGAATAAAAGTTTGCCTGCGTGAATAAACGTATAGGGTTCCACACAGAGTGATTTTTTTTTATTAGCAGGAATAAATCCATTTAAAGCAATAAAAATCGCTCGATCATTTCGACTAGTTGTCAGGTATCGAAAACTGTAGCAAACTGTTGAAACAATTTTCTAAGTTTTTCCAAGTTTGGATATCCTGGAATCTGGCTCTAATCATATGTTCTATAAACAAAACAAACAGAGAAACACATTAAATATAGAACATGGTGATATTTGTCTCGAACACACAAACCTGTAATCGTAATCTTTTTTAGTACCCATCGCTCCGATTTAAAAAAAAGAATTTAAGTATTTAAGGTACATTTGAATTAACACAATATATAATGTTTTATAATTCTATCAGTTAATCAATTGGTGGTGTAATGGTTAGGGTCGTAGGAAATGGACACGAGTTCAAATCCAGGACGAGACTGATAGTGTTTCATATAGCACTAATACCCTTGGGAAAGCTATGAATACAATTATTCTCCCTCCAGCTAAGGGTAAATAATAGGGAAGACTGGGTTCTTTTACCTTCGTGAGGCAACTAGCAGAAGGAAAACTCTGAATTCAAACCTGTTAAACTCCGCTTAAAAATTGACCTTGTGTCATATCCTGTCCGAGTGGAGGAGTTGGTAAATACGGTTGATCAATTTATTAAAGGTGAATGGCAGTAAAATTTGGATAGAAAGTGTCTATCAACGAAAAAGCTCGAGAAGTTCTACTTTGAAGTGTACGATAGGATATGAAAGAGTGTTGTATAGCCACATAAATATACATCATACAAATATAAGCAGAACATAATCAAACACAATGACGAACTTCAATGAACAAACGAACACACTTCTTTATAAAAATATATCTCTCACATTTTATTCTCGAAAGGGTTGATGTTGGTTGTGTGTGAGAGGTGAGTTAGAGACGGGGACAGACTGCTACATATTGACACCAAGTTCTTCTGACCATAGCAGCACTTCTTTCACATTCTGGCTGGGCTGCTCAACCGTGGGTCACTGAGGGTCTAAAGCCCTCTGTCTGCCGCTGGCTCTCAATTCGGCATCTTGTCCCCAACTGACCCCAACTCCAACTAGCTCAAGCCGTCTGTGTTCTGGTTATATATTTTTTTGACGTCCACCTACTTCCGCTGTTCTTCCGCTTATTTGCACAGGTGCATCTTTGATTGACGGCTCGGTCGAGGGTCAATATGTTACAAGAGATTCTTTATTTAGAAGTGTGAAACACTTAAAATTTACTGCCAACAACTATACCTTTTGAAACGCCAAGACAAAAACAATCTGCATAATAATAACTTTCATATTAGTACGGCACAAATAAGCAAACGGCTCGTAAATGAAATTGTCAGCCCCACCTCCCATATTTATTTTATCTTACTTTTGATTATCAAATATTTTGAAATTTTGAAAAAAAACTTTGTGATACATTGCCAAACTTTAAGCAAAGTCATTGGATCATGAAACATAGAATTTTGTAAATATTAAATACTAAACTTCGTTGATAACTAATAAGGACATCGATAATCCGTTGAATAAGATATACTCTATTGAATAAGTGTATAATCGTTATTATTTAGTTTTGATAGATTCATTTAAAATCCGTACAGGTGATTAAAAACGTTTCAAGTTGAGATCAGCCTGTTTTGTTGCTGTTTTTTTTTTCCTTGTTTACATAGACAGGTGACTACTTTGTAATAGTCACAGACATAAGCAATCTGAATCTGTCTGTTTAATAAGCAATACGTGAATAAAAAACAATATGAAAGTTAGGTATTTATTCAACCTTTTTTTATAACGATTGTCAAGAAAAACAGGTTCTCTTGACGATGATTAAAGATTGGTTCGGAGTATAAACACACACACACACACACACACACACATACGCATGCACGGGAGTTTGCGTGTGAGTTATGTGTGAGAGGTGAGTTATATTCACACGTAATTGTATAAAAAAGACGGTCTTCCACTTACAATATACACAGTTATGTTTAGTAAAAATATTCATTTCTTAACGTTTATAAAAGACCGAAGATTATTGAGCAACATTTTCAGATTATGTTACTATAGCTGACTGACCCATTATTTGTATATACTTATAAGAAAATGTTCGAATGTTAATGATGAAATAGAATTTAGTTCGCTTATGTAAGATATCAATGTACTAGAGAACGAATAGATCATCATCATGTCGTGCCGCTGACCCTCTCTCGCCACTTCTCCCTTTCGTTCATCGCCTCTGGTAGGTCTTCAGGGCTACATCCCGTATCCTCGCATAGCTGCTATATGTATGTTCGAGCTTGTCGTCCTGCTTTTGCTTGGCCATATGCGGGGGTCCATAGGAGTACATCACTTATGAGCTCGTCCCTGCTTCTCCAGCAGTGTCCTGCATGTTTGGTTCGTCTAGCTTGAATAGTTTTTTTGATGGGAGGCAGGTGGCCGTATAGTTGGTGCGTTGTGGGGTGTTGCCGCCAGGACTTATTCAATATTGCTTGCAAAATTCTTGTGTAATTGCCGTCTAGCTTCTAGCCGTTTAGTTAGCGTCCAAGTAGTGCATCCATACAGCAGTATCGATACGACCGCTGCCTTGAAGAAACTGCGTTTCATTTTATCGGTCAGGTCTGATTTCCATATGATCGATAGCCGATCGATAGCTGTCCATGCCTTCGTAAACCGTGAGTCGATGTCTTTTTCGCTTGATGAGACACTGCTTCCTAATTTGTCTACCAGTTTCAGAGAGGTTCCGTCTAGTGTGGAAATGTTGCCTGTTTGATTATAGCACATATATTCAGTGCCTGTGGTAGCTCGTTGCAAACTATGCAGTAGTATTTCATCGCCAGTATCGCTATGTCATCGGCGTAGTCGGCGTCGGTAATTGTTTTTGCGGGGTACCCTCTGCTTCTTAAATACCACTTAAGTCTTGATAACTATCAGTCGATACCACTCTTCCGAACAAATACTCATGGTTTTATGCAAGAAAGATGTCGGACATGAATATGAATGCTGATACCTCGATGATTTTCTTCCAATTGTTCTGAGAGCATCTTTATTCACCATAAACCAGGTTCATTTGAATTCTGAATTTACAAACTACATTTTTCTCATTTACCATAACTTTTCTTATGAACAATGAATCTTACGTGTATGATACACCGGTCCTCTAATCAATGTAAAGAAAAAGTAAATTTGGCGACCTGAGTCGAGGATGACCTGAAGGCTCCTTTTTCGATAGCTACTACACCGAGGTGTAGGGGGAGTGTTCTCCTCCATTCCCTCGATTACTACACTTTACCCTTGATCCGAACATAATAATGCTGAATGTTAAGCAAGGCGGCATCAAGAGTCTTTGATATGACTCGACCTGTGATTGAACCCTGGTCTTCTAAACCATTGGCGAACACTCTACTCATTAGCCAATGACACTAAACTGCTAAAGAAAATATTTTAAGTATCACACTTCAATTTACTGGCACAACATTTGTAATTAAATATTCCGCAGGTAAAATTTAAATTTCATTACACTTCTTTGTTTGGTTTATTGGTTATAAAGCAATTCAAATTCGTATTAGTTTATTCAAGGCCGATTTCAGTCTTTTTTAAAACAATTTCATGGGTTCAACTAACTCATGATGACCATCCGTAAAAACAGATGAAACTACTTGTTCTTAACACGAATAATATATTGATAATTATATGGTTTCATATCATAAATCTCTCCTAATAGCAGCACAAATCAACGCCACAAGAACCAATCAAATCAAAGCAAGAAGAGATAAGAGGCAAGAAAATAGCAAATGTAAGTTGTGCGGTGATAGAGATAAAACTATCAATTAAATAATAAGCGAATGCAGAAAATTAGCACAGAAGGAGTATAAGACTAAACACGACTTGGTGGGCAAGGTGATCCACGGGGATATGTGCAAGAGCAAATGGTATATGCACAGGACATATTTTTGGAATTTAGCATCGAAATATGTGCCATGCTAGTCATGAAAAGTGGCAAACGACATTTGACTGACGGAATGGAACTACCAAATAAGGACAAAACTAGAACGCTCGGAGAAAATGAAACCTACAAATAGTTGGTTATCTTGGAGGCTGACACTATCAAACAAGTGGAAATGAAAGACAAAATTCTAAAAGAATATCTCAGAACTAGAGAACTGCTCGAGACAAAACTCTCTTGCAGAAACCTCATCAAAGGAATAAATACTTGGGCTGTGCCCCTCGTTAGATATTCGGGACCCTTTCTCAAGTGTACTAGAGATGAACTTAAACAAATGGATCAAAGAATAAGAAAACTAATGACCATGCATATGACATTACATCCAGAGACGACGTTGACAGACTATATGTATCTACAAAAGAGGGAGGAAGAGGACTGCCAACATCGAAGACAGCGTTGAGGTATCGATACAACGGCTCGAAGACTACAGAGAAAAACGCGAACGTGGACTGATTACAGCCATCAAAAATGATACTGACAACACGATAGACGATAGAATGACAATATCTAGGAAAATTTGGAGGTGCCCGTGGTGTAATGGTTATCGTCGTAGGAAATGGACACGACGATACGAGTTCAAATCCTGGATGAAACTGATTGAATTTCACATAGCACTAATATACTTGGGAAAGGTATGAATCCAATTATTCTCCCCCCAACTACGGGTAAATAGTAGGACAGATTAGGTTCTTCAGCCTTGGTGACCGCAACTAGTCTAGGAAAAGGAAAACTCTGAATTCAAACCTGTTAATCTCCGCTTAAAAATTGACCTTGTGTCATATCCTGCTCGAGCGGAGGGGTTGGTAAATATGATAACTAGGAAACAAAAATGGGAAAAAAAACCCAACTCAATAGCCACTTTAAACGACTAATAAGCCCCATCGCACAAAAGAAAACCTAGAACTGGATAAGAAAATGTAACCTTAAGAGAGAAACGGAAGCCCTCTTTATCGCACCAAAAACAACGCTGTAAGAACCAATCATACCAAAGCTAGAATTGACAAGCCTCAACAAAATAGCAAATGTAGACTATGCGGTGACAGATACGAAACTATCAACCACATTATAAGCTAATGCAGCAAATTAGCACAGAAGGAGTATAAAACGAGACACGGCTGGGTCGGCAAGGTGATCTACTGGAAAATGTGCAAGAAATTTAAATTTGACCACACCAACAAATGGTATATGCACAACCTAGCACCTGTACTAGATGACACACATAAACTCCCATGGGATTTTGACATACACACGGATCACCTAATCTCGGCCAGAAGACCAGACCTTATGATAATTAACAAAAAAAGAGAACTTGCAAAAGTGTCGACTTTGCTGTCCCTGCTGACCACAGAATAAAGCTGAAAGAATGTGAAAAGAACGATAAGTACATAGACCTTACAAGAGAATTGAAAAAGCTGTGGAACATGAAAGTGACAATTGTACCAATTGTGATTGGTGCTTTAGGCAAATAACTAAAGGATTATTAAAAGACCTCGAGGACTTGGAAGTTGGCGGAAGGGTAGAGACTATCCAAATGACAGCATACCTGAGAATGGCCAGAATACTGAGAAGAGTCCTGGAAACTTGAGGAGACTTGCTGTCACTCAAACTCCAGTGAAAAACCATCAGCGAATACTGATGTGAAAAACACTAACGGAGTAAATAATAATAATAATAATAATAATAATAATAATAATAATAATAATAATAATTTTGCACAGAGTTACTGAAGCCAAAAACATCAATATCCAGATTATTAACATAAGTGCAAACAGAAAAACAAGAAATAATCTAGGAAAAAAAATGGGAAGAAAAACAACTATATGGGAACTCCAAGCCATAAACTAAATAAATTGCCAATGTAGAATCAAAGGGTAAATTTCAAGAGTTAAACTGAATGTGTTGTAAAGGCAGCACAAAATAATGCCATAAGAGCCAACTTTATCAAAGCAATAATTGATAATACACAGAAAAGCATGTCCAGTTTGTGTGATGATAGGTATAAAACCGTTAATCATATAATAAGTTGATGCAACAAAAGAAAGCGAAAAGATATACAAAGAGCTGAAGATGCTGTGGAACCAAAACTGTGACGGCAACATCTTTTGTAGTTAGTGCTCTTCGAGCGGTCTTCAAATGCTTTGAACAGAAACTGGGTTAATTAGAGATCAGAAGAATCGACACAGTTCAGACCACGGCAGTTTTTAGATCAGCTATATCTATGGAAGTCCTGGAAACCGGAGGAAATTCATATTTCAGTAAAAAGCTTCGGGTTTAAAGTTGTCTTTGAATGTTCAAGGTGAAAAATTAATAATTTGTTTGCTCTGTGATATGGTTTCAAATATAATATGCAAATATCATCATCATCTTGTCATGCCATCAGCACGAATATCCCGATCCTCTCTCGCCATCCCTCCCTATCGTTCATCGCTTCCGGCAGGTCCCCAGGGCTACATTCCGTATCCACACAGTGCTGGTGTATGTAGGTTCGAGCTGGTCACCCTGCTTTTGTTCGGCAATGTGATGGGGTACATAGAAGTTCATAACTTATGATCTCGTCCCTACTTCTCCAGCAGTGTCCTGCATGTCTAGTTCGTCTTACTTTTCGTGATGGGTGGTTGGTGGCCGTATAGCTACTGCTTTGTGGAGTGTTGCCTCCAGCAATATTGAACAAATCCCGGAGGCAACAATAAGTCCATGCGAATCTAAACCTTGAAATATACACAGTTTTATGATTTCAGGTATTTGAAGCAGAAGAATATTTCAAATATTGATATCTAATACTAACCATATTTAAACGTCGATACGGTTTCAAGTATTTCTGTCTAATACTAATAATTTGAACAGTCATATGTTTTCAAGTTCCAAATCAAGACAAGATTAGAAAGCTCGAAGAGGAAACCTACAAATACATGGGCATCTTAGAAGCTGGCTCCATCAAACAAGCAGAGACGAAAGAAAAATATTAAGAAGGAATATCTCAGGAGAACCAAATAGCTACTCGAGATTAAACTAAGTCCCGAAAACTTTATCAAAGGAATAAATATCTGGGCTGTACCCCTCGTTAGATATCGGGAATCATTTATGAAGAGGACCACAGAAAACCTTAAGAAAATGGACACAAGAACAAGAAAATTAATGACAATGCATATGGTATTACATCCTAGAGATGACGTTGACAGACTATATGTATCAAGAAAGGATGTAAGAAGAGGACTTGCTATCACTGAAGACAATGTCGACGGATCAATACAACGGCTCGAGGACTACATCAAAAAGCATGAAGGAAGACTGATTACAGCCACCAGAAACGATACTGACCGCACGAAGACCAACAGAATGACAATAAATAGAAAACAAAATTGGGAAGAAAAACAACTCTCTAGATGTTTTAAATGACTAATAAGCAACATCTCACTCGAGAAACTTGGACGTGCCTAAGAAAAGGAAACTTTAAAAGAAAAACTGAATCTCTCTTAAAAGCAGCACAAATCCACGCCATAACAACCAATCAAATCAAAACGAGAATAGATAAGACGCAAGAAAATTGCAAATGTAGGTTCTGTAGTGATAGAGATGAAACAATCAATGATATAATAGCTACTACACCAAAGTGTAGGGGATGGCGCTACTCCTTTCCCTGGATTGCTCCGCTTTACCCTTGATAGTACCTTATATTGCTGAGTGTTAAGCATGGAGGTATCAAGTATCATTTTTAAAGCCTATGGTATGATGCGAACTGAGATTGAACACAGGTCTCACGGATCATTGGCGAACGCTCTACCCACTAGGCAAAGAAAATTGGACGCACAAAATTCTGTAGAATTTTGAGAAACAAAAGAATAACCAAATCTTGAGAAACAAAAGAATCACTAAATCTTGAGAAAAAAAAAGAATCATCAAATCTTGTCCAAACAACCAAACCAAGTGATAGTCAATAAAAAAAAAGAGAACCTGCAGAACAGTGGATTTTACCGTTCCAGCTGAACACAGGGTAAAAGGAAAAGAAAACAAAAAGAGATAAAAATACCTAAAAATTTTTAAACAACAGTAAAAAACTATAGAACTTGAAGATGACGGTGATACCGATTGGTGGGGTTACCAAAAACCTATTCAGGGACTGGAGGATTTGGAAATAAGAGGACAAGTGAAGACCATAAAAACTACAGCATTGTTAAGATCAACCAGAATGCTTAGAAGAGACCTGGAAACTTGAGAAAAGTTACTGCCTCTCAAATTTTGGTGGGAAACCCATCAACCACCGCTAATGTGAAGAACTCTCGAATGAGTACAATAATAATGATAGCGAGTATCGAAATTATTCCACTTTTTTACAGATAATGTTCTTTAACCGAACACATCTGAAGAATAGTAAAAGTGAAAGTAAAAGTAAATTTGGCAACCGTAGTCGAAGGCTACCCGAAGGCTCCCTTTTCAAAAGCTACTATACCAAGGTGTAGGGGAGGGTGCTAATCCTTTCCCTGGATTGCTCCACTTTACCTTTGATACGAACCATATATAGCTGAGTGTTAAGTATCCAGTACCATTTTTAAAGTCTTTGGTGTGACGTGTCCTGGGATTGAACCCAAGTCTCCCGGGCCATTGGCGAACACACTACTCCCTAGGCCAATGAACTGGTTTGATTTTCACTATTTAACCCATAGTTGGGGGGATAAGGAGGTTCATACCTTTCCCAAGGGTATTTGTCCGAAAGTGAACGTAATAGCGCGACAGGAGTACGAACTCGCTTATTACGATTCCGTTGCCCATCGCTTTTAACATTACACCACGAGTTCACCCCACATAAGAATCAGTGTGACAAAATTGAGTACTTACTGTGAAGACTGAGACAGATTGAAGAATTGACTAAGATAGAAAAATAAAGAAAAAAACACAAGTTATTCAATGAATTTTAGTATTTATTCCGGTAAAGTGAACGTAAACCTTTGATTTAAATGTAGCTAAAATTGAACTTTTAACAGAGTAGTACTGTTACATACCCATGATACGCATATATACGGATACGCGAAAGGTACATAGAATGTTCATAACTCATATATATATATAACATAGGAATCCCGAAACACGAAAAACACTTACTACTTCTTAGTTCAGGTTCGAAACTTTTTATTACCTTTGAGTTTAAAGGTTTTTCGACTTAAGGAAGAGAGAAGCACAATCTTTGTATGACGAATTTTCCATTTGCCCCTACCAACGTGAGCACCCGCCGCAAGGCCACGGCGAGCTCCGAAAGTCAACCGTCTTCTTCCGAGGCAACATCTCAACTAACTGACTTTTCTCAAATCTCAGCCTACGCTTCCGGTGCGTGACGTCACTCACATCTCAGGTAACATTCCCTATCAGGGATTTTTGTGGTGACATCTCTGAATGACACGTCCGCTCCGCGCGCGTGAACACCTGCGCTCATGCCTGCACTGAGCCGAGAGGTCCTCAGCCTAACTAAACCCAAAGGCAAGATATATAAAACGAAATCCCTCGGCCATTATAGTACAGTACCACTTTTGTATTAATTCATTCCCTTAATTTTAAGGAAGCAAGTTATGAGCAATTTACACAAAAATTATGATAGCCAATGTAATTTTAAAAATGTATTCTTTTGTTTTCATACAATGAATTTTATCTTAATTCAGTTAAGTTGTTTACTTACAAAATTAACAATCAAACAAACAAATGAACAAGAACATTTTTGGCAGTGTATATACTTTTCTTAATATTTAAAGTCAGTTTTGTTTAATCTACTTTTTACTTGAGAGATTTTATGTACAAAACAGTCAAAAGAAAAAATACATATGTTTTTTTTCTTTTTATGTTACAGCAAAAGAAATGAATATTTTAAAAAAATGTTGTGATAGACAAAATGGTGAATATAAATAAATAAATAAATAAATTACACTTCGAAGCAAGAAAAAAAGAATGATTGAAGACTGATACATATTTTTAGATATGTAGCATTTTTCTTTGTTTGCTCTTTCATAATGAATATTTCAAAACTAACTTTATTACAATATTTCAAAACAGTCTGCGTAGGCTAAAAATATTTAACAAAATTGCATATGAAGAGTAATCCCTGAATTAAACGGAATTCTTGTTTTTATTCAGATTAAATCAAGCTTACAAAAATAAAAGGTTGTTTTATCATAGATAAAATTTCAACTGTTCAATAAGAAAAACAATGCAAAGCTGCCTCCCACCGACATAAAAAGACAAGCATCGAAACACTTGTAGAAAAGGGAAAATACAAATAGTTGGGAATATAAAAAGCGTATACCATTAACAATTATGAATCGCATGCATATAGTTAATAAATTGAGTGGAAAGAAGAAAACCTGGAAAAGAAAACTAAAAGCTGACAGCCAAGAAGAAAGACTTCTGAAGTGGAATGAACATTTCAAGAAACCGTTTCGAAAGCACTAACAAACCTAATTTAAATTATTAATCCTATTTACCAACCCCTCCGCTCGGGCAGGATATGACACAAGGTCAAATTTTAAGCGGAGTTTAACAGGTTTGAATTCAGAGTTTTCCTTCTCCTAGACTAGATGCCACCCCAAGGCTGAAAAGTTCAGTCTATCCTACTATTTACCAATAGCTGGGGGGAGAATAATTGGATTCATACCTTTCCTTAAAATTATTAATGGCCAACTTGAACAGTTAACGGAGGAAAAACTTGACACATTATGGAACAAAATTTAAAAAAGCAGCATGACTCAACGAAATACTCCCAGAAATGTGGAAGACAAGAAAAGTCGACGATATACTTCTCTGATTACGCAACGCAGTCTATTAAGAAACAACAATAAAGAAATAGACGAAAGGCAGTAGCATTTCCTTCCCCAAGGAAGTTTACATTGGAATCACAAAGAATTACAGACGTATAACTCTTACTGCAACAGCTGTTAAGGTTTAGACTGCCCAGCTTCTCAATTGAATCTGACACGAAATTGAGAAAATTCTTTGGAAAAATCAGAACAGCTCTCGGAGAAATCTCTCCAAAAATTCACAGTTTCTGACAATCCATCCAATCACCGAATGAATACGAGTAAATAATCTCTAGACAACGCCATTGTGGATAGATTTTCCCAAGGTATTTGATTTCATAAACATAGAAAGTACAGATCATATACTACTTACTTATGGTCTTCCCAAATGAAGCATTTGCCCTATAATGATGCTTTACAAAAACATGAAAACAATGGTTCAATCACCCGATGAAGACACAGACTTCTTCGATGTAGTCATAGTAGTCTTGCAATGAGATACATTGGCACCATATTTGCTTATAATATTGCCTTGGCAACTTACTAAAAAACCCACGGATCTAATCAGATGAATGGGTTTCACATTAAACATACAAGAAGCAGGTGATATCCCCAAGAAACTATGACAGATAGAGACAAAGTAAATGACAAATCCCTTCTCAGAAATGCAACACCGCAAGTTCAAGCAAGCAGCAAGGGACATTTACCTCTATGTAAATGCAAATAAAACAGAATACACATGATTGAAACAAAAAGAAACCATCTTCATTCTAAGTGGAAAGTCTCTAATATTCGTAGACCCATTTATATTAATGGTCAGTAATATCTCCTCTATTGAAAATGACGTCAACATACGCTCTTCGAAGGTATTGAATGCTATTGACTTGTTATTTATCATATGTAAATCTGATCAATCTGATAAATAAAACGAGATTTCTTCCAAGCTGAAACTGTGTCAGTTTTTATTGATGAACCACATAGACACAAATAAAATGCATAGAGAGAAAGGATACCCGGAAACTGCAGAGGAACGCTGCTTGCTTTATTGAACAAATAAGTGAAACAAAACCCCACAAATTAATAGCTGTACAGCCACTTGCATCCGACCTCATCAACTATCCAAATAAGACGAGATTTCAGGAATGATGGATGATAGGGATGACTAGCGAGAAGGTGTCAGAGAAAATCTGTGCTCTCAGCCCGATTTGATGATGATGATGATGATGATGATGATGATGATGGTAATAATGTCATCAAACCAAGAAAAATAAAAGTAAATGTAAGAAAGGATTACCTCAACAGAAGAACATTTCTTAAAAGGAAACAGCAAATGAAATCTCATTAAAAGAATAAATACCTGGGCGATATCCTTTAAAATATTATGTGAACACTACTTAAAATAGACAAGAGATAAACTGAGACATATAGATCACAGAACAAGTACATTGATAATAATACACAAGGCCTTACATCCAAAGAATGACATAGACAGAATATGTTTAACATGAAAAGAAGGGTAAAGAGGACTCTCCAGCACTGAGGACTGCATAGACAGAAAGATTTTAAGGACTCGCTTATTTTACAAAAAAAAGCTCAAAGAAGTATTAATTATTGCAGCCAGTAATATGAAAATCAATAGAACTTACTTGACATGGATACTTTATGCTATAAACTAAAAAAAGTACTTATGACATCATCTGGACATGGTTAGGGTGAGGAAAAAGACAAGAATAACGTAAAATATCTTCATCTGAGCCTAAAAGAAACTCCGAAAACTTTCAGTTCAAATAAATCTAATATACATAAATAGAAAATGGAATATCTTACCTAAAGCTGATATAAAAAGAAATGCTATGAAGAAAATCAGAGAAGAGAGACAACTGCACTGTCAGACCAGTCTTTAGAGCAAACAAAATGTTGTCACTACCCTTGCTCACTTCAGTTCTGATCAGTTACACAAGGACAAAGCACTTCTTCTGGCAACTCTCCAAAGGTTTCAGCTTTGATTTTCATCCATCATTCTAACATTTTTGGCAGCGATTCAGTGAAAGTATAATATCGTTGAGTCTTTCAAAGAGTCTCGTGAAATTAACGATAAAATGCGAGATCTACGGTGGCCATTGGGCAGCTCACACCCCTGGGAACTTAAAGCTTGTCAGTTTTAAGGTTGGCACTAATACATCAGAGAATGGTTTTCCGTTGCTTAAACCTAATTCACTCTGAAGACAGTTTGGCAATTATTAATCCCGTTCATGGCATTGAAAGGAAGGAGAGCAGCGAGAAGATAATGAACGTCGATGCATGAAAAGGGTGGAAGCAGACCACATAATGAAGGAAATAAAAGGAAACGTACAAGAGAAGAAACAATTTCAATAATAATACAGTGAAAGAAATGTTATCAGTCAGTCTTAGTGGTTAATAGCCGAATGTGAGCTGCAGAGAAAAAGGTATGTACAGTAGCTGTCAGAAATAGTTAAACAAACAGAAAATATAGTTCGAATTAATTGATTTTGAAAGTTCAATATGCGAACACCATAACTTCTTCACCGGTTTCTTAACGTGGTTTGGTTGTGGCAGTGCTACCCATTTCTTGATTCTAAATTGTTATTGATTCTATTGTTGTTTCATACCATTTCAGCCATCCAGTAAACAGTATAATTTTCCCGGTCGTGTCTAATATTTGTTTTGACCACAGTATAGCTATCATGAGTATATCGTACATAAGTCTTCGATTAATTTTTTAAAAAAAAGTATTGGTTCATTCAGTATACTTTGAAATCACACTTTGCACGTCCTCATCATTGTATAAATACGATTCTTTCTAATGTGTTCGTCCTCATCTCATCACTCTATGGATAATATTATTTCAAATTTATATTCCTCATCTCATCCCCGTATGAATATAATTTTTCTAATTCATATGTCCTCATCTGATCACTGTATAAATACGATTTTTTCTAATTTATACGTCCTCATCTCATCACTGTATAAATATGATTCTCTATAAGTTGTACGTCCTCGGCTTATCACTGACTGTTTATAATTTGTATACAACGTAGGGCGAGGATTACACGTATATATTTATGCAGCCTTTCTGCTTCGTGCATGATATGACACAAGTTCATTTTAGGTGGATCAAAGCTGGTTTCAATTCAAAGTTTTACTACTAGATTAGTTACCATACCAAAATTTATGATCCTGAGTAATAAGTCGATATGGTTTTTGCTGCCCAATACATGTCGATATGAACTTGAGTTGCAAAAGCACAATATTGTCCGACGATTTATCCATAGCTTGAGCCAGAATATTTGGACTTGTACCTTTCCCAAGGGTACTAGTGTTATCTGAAATGCAAAGATCATAGTTCAAGATTCGAACTTGGGCTGCTGAGTTCATTCCCAACGACGATAATTGGTATATAAAGACTGACTCTCCAGACATTATGTTAGGAGAACCAAAATTTGAAATGCTTTATTAAATAAGATGTTTGAGAGATTCAATTTTAAATCATTTGAGGCATAAATTCATATTATTCATTCCTGTTTATCCTATGAAGTGTTGTGATTTAATATTGTACACCGGAAAATGCTATTGACTAAACAATGGAAATATTCCTTTAAAATCAAGATTAAGACTTCATTTTTTTTTATACATAAAATGATTATCGGTCGCAATTTTTTGTAGCAAGTTGATGGTACGAATGTATTAGCCTGAGTCATAAGTCGATGTGGTTTTTGCTGCCCAATACATGTCGATATGAACTTGAGTTGCAAAAGCACCATACTGTCGAGGCAGAATCATATAAAAATGTTTGAATAATCCCAAACACAATGTTCATAAGCATTTGAACAAACAATTTGTTTCTACTCAGTTAGTTTTGAAAATTAATTCTAAGTTTGAACTAAATTTTATTGCAATCGACATGCCAATAGGAATTTAGTCATATTTTCCGGTACTGAAGGCTACATTTATTGTATGTTTATTAATAGTGTTAAACTATTTAACTTTGAAAAAGAGAATTTTTTTTCTATCCATCGACATTTTTTTTTCGGAATTGATGAAAGAAAGCGAAAAGGCAAATTCAAATTGTTATTTAGAATAGTTATCAAACAAGTGAATTTAATGTGGAATCTCAGATCAAAACCTTTAATGGTCCCTTGGAAGTTGGCTTAAAAATTGTCTTATGAACTATACATTCTATTCAGGATACTGCTCATAAAAATTGACAAAAGTTCTGTTCATTTGTATTTGAAAAAGGAGCAAATATGCTTTATATTGTATATGTGCGGTGGTGTTGTTGCGTGGTTACCCTTCCTACAGTTGGGAATAATAAATGTATTGAACACAATTGAAAAATGTAATAGAATCTATTAATCAAACTGTGGACCTGTAAAGAGAGTGGGAAAATATGTGAGAATGCAATAAAAGAGAATAGGTCTTCATCTAAACCTATTGTAAATTAGAAGAAATATATATACGAATAAAAAAAGAAAAACTCCTCAGTTGAAAATCCTCTTGAGTGTGTGCGTGTTACGGAGTCCTATCTTCTTGAATCCACTGAGGACTTGAACCAGGCATGTCGTCAAGGCATATGTTTCTTTGAGTGATATAGGCAGAAATGTGTTTTGATTTTGCCGCTCTCGCCTTATATATTACCATGAACACATTCTCTTGGGGGTCGTTAGCAGAGCTATTATAGAAGAATCAGAAGGTAATAACTTTTTTGTCAGCTAGCGGCAAATAGAAGAAATCAACAATACACAAGTGATGTAATCCTTTCCGTGTAAATAAGCATGAGTGTGTATCTGTGTTAGGGAGGTAATCGAAATTGGCTTCACAATGGTTTACTCAATCCTTTTTTTCTCACATGAAAATTAACGCATGTTATCCACGAGTCATGTGTACCAAGATATCTAGCAACAGAACGGGGCGTTGTGGTTGATGACTTTTCAAAAGTCATATGAATCAAATACATACAAACAAACTCCGTTAAGTGTGTCGGTTTATAATGATCAGTTTCGTTAAAATGTCTTAAGACAGACAAATAAAGAAAAATATAGGAAGAACGGGCTTTTGTGTCATGAAATCCTACCTGCTTGACCAGCAAATCAGCCTCTTATCTATTATTACAATGGGTTCGTCTATCAATTCAGTCTCCACTCTGATAGATTTGTGCCATATTAAACTGAATTTAAAAGAAAGAAAGAAAGAAAGAAAGAAAGAATAACAATGTCAATCATGATGAAATACAGAAGGAGAAAAGAGAACGTACCAATGAAAGCTAGTAGACATTCGATAGGAAAGATGGAAAGATAGAAGAGAGGATGTGATGACAAAAGAAAAAAGAAAAAATGAGGGGAAGGTAAAAAAAAAACTTACTGGGTGAATTACAGAGAATGAATTCATGATATTCAAAGGAAACGCTCAAAAAGAAAGAAAGAAACAAAAACAAACAAACAAATTAACAAACAAACAAATAAACAAAGAAAATACGATACAAGATTATGATGAAATACAAAGAAAAAAGAAAACAAAGAGACCAACAAACAAAACAAGAGAATATCATGGAAAAACGGGGAAACAAAATAAATAAATGAATAACCAACGACGAATTAATGAATCAAAGAAAATATAATAGCAGTCGATCATGATGAAATGCTGTCAGAAAGAAAAAATGAAACACATAAACAAATAAAGCAGCAGACAATCATGGTGAAATACAAAGAAAGAAAGAAAGAAAGAAAGAAAGAAAGAAAAGGTCGTGGTGAAAAACATAAAAAGAAAGAAACAAATGAACATGAAACAATCATGGTGAAATACCAATAAATAATTAAATGGAAAAATAAATCAAAGAGAAAGAATAATAATAAATAATCGTAATGAAATACAGAAAAATAAAGATGAAAGAAGGAATGAATAAATGAATGAAAAAATGATAAATAATGGTCGGATGGGGTGGAATATAAACAAACAAACAAACAAACAAACAAGGTAAGAGAAAATCATGTTGAAATACAAAGAAAGAAAGAAAGAAAGAAAGAAAGAAAGAAAGAAAGAAAAAGATTCTGATTAGTTATAGAAAAATATCACGAGAGAGAAATACAAATCACCGTAACGAAATGAAGTGGGAAAAAAAAAAACGTTTTTTTTTTTCAATCAACCGGAAAGAAAAAAAACAAAAAACTGATAGAAATAAGTGTCGAATAAAAAATGGCGTCGACATGCCAAGGTGAAATTCAAACAATGTCAAGAAAGTCGGCGCTGAAGTTGATGAACTTGTCTTGGGGACAGTTCATAAAGCATTGTTCCAAATCAGTGAAATTTCATTAAAAAGCCGCCATAATTTCCGAAGGATTTCCACAAAGTTGCTTTTTATTCTGTTTCTCTTTCACCAAATCAATATGTTGTTTATTTTTTAATATTTAATAATCATGATTTTTTTTTTGTGTGTGTGTGTGTAAAGAGTGAATGACATTTCTACGCATTGCCTTTCATTTCTGCTGTTTTCTTTTCTATTTATGCAGAATTTGTGGCTATTTTCACATGTGAACTCACACACAAATATATAAGGACTCCTGTGGATCGTTTTGTTGTCTAAGTGGGCAGAAAATAAAAAAACAAAACACGCCCGTTTACTCTGTGGAACATATATAGTAATAAAAATTAACAATCGTGAATTGTGTCAAATACTCTCTCTGCCTTAGGAGAAAGGTTATTCGTAATTGATAGCAAATCGAATATTTACGAATTGGTAAGCAAGGTGAAGGGTTACTAAATACGAATTAAATAGTGGCTGCTTGAAGTTGTAAGGAACCACTTGATTTTTGAAATAGCAACGAGCAAAACATTTTAACGTTCCTCTAATATATCGCACACTTGGAACTCTGCCAAAAACTATATAAGTTCAAATTATTTTTCCCTTTTAAAACTTAATTTATCATCTCATATTTTTTCAATCGAAAATGTTAATGAATTGTGTAAATGGCATAATAATAATGTCTTGGTTGTTTCAAGACTTAAGTTCTTCTTGCGATTGTCACATGTTCAGCAATGGCTTTTAATCATCCACCTTCTTAATATAATGTAGATAACTGTGAAATTATAATTAGAATCATTCACTCCTTAAGTAGAAGCATCGATGTTAACTGCTGTCAAATCGGAAACAAATGAATTCCTATGTCATCATCATCATGTCGTGCTGCTAGCACGGATATCCCTGACCCTCTTTCGCCACTTCTCCCTATCATTTATCGTCTCTGGCAGGTCTTCAGGGCTACATCCCCTATCCTCACATAGCTGCTGTATGTATGTTCGAGCTGCTCGTCCTGCTCTTGCTCGGCCATATGTGGGGGTCCATAAGAGTACATCACTTTTGAGCTTGCCCCTGCTTCTCCAGCAGTGTCTGGTTCGTCTAACTTGGATAGTTTTCATGATGGGAGGCAGGTGGCCGTATAGTTAGTGCGTTGTGGGGTGTTGCCGCCAGGACTTATTCAATATTGCTCGCAACATTCTTGTGTAATTGCCGTCTAGTTTGTTCTCCAGCCGTTTAGTTAGTGTCCAAGTGATGCATCCATATAGCAGTATCGATATGACCACTGTCTGGAAGAAACTACGTTTCCTTTTATCGGCCAGGTCTGATTTCCATGTAATCTAGAGTAAAAACTTTGTCATTAATATTGTTTTCAGTTAAATTAAGTTCAAGATCACTTAATGATATTTCGTTCAGTCAGGAAATATATGCTAAGTTTATGGACTGTTTTATGATTTTTATGGCACTTTAATTATTCTTAGGTTATTTAATGCCAAACTCAGTCTTTTGTTTTGTTTTATTTTTTGCATGCACTTTTTTGAGTTTAAGTAATTATTCTGATTAATCCTTTTAAATAGGTAAATACTTCATACTTCATACGTAGTACTTATAATATATGTGGTCTAAGTGCTAATATGTTAAGGATCACAATTATTTTAAACAGATAAGTACTTACTTAGTTGCCATATAAAAGTCTAAAGAACAAATGTAGTTCAAAACCATTTTAAACATTATCTCAAGTAGAACTATAAGACCGATAGATTAAGCCTTTACAGGTCAGAGTGGATGAGGGAATAATGGTAACAAATGTGTGCGTCCACACGATCAAGGATTGTATATGACTTAGTGACATATCAAGAATACACAGCGCGCGCGCGCGCACACACACACACACACACACACACAAATATATATATATATATATATATATATATATATATATATATATATTAAAAATTATGTAGAGAAATTCGATGTGACAATGAGATCTCTCAACTCTGCACAAATCGCAGATTTACTAGGTATATACATGTTAGATACACTAGCAGAATATCAAAATTAAAACAAATCGTACTTCATAGAGATGGTGTATTAATTTTCATGCCAAATAGTAACGGTCTTAAAACATCTAAATTAGAAAAGAAAATTATTAGGATATTTAGATCACTAGGATTAAGGATTGATATTTCTCCAATTTAAAAATAGTTAACTTTTTAGATGTTATATTTAATTTAGATTATAACTCCTTCAGATCCTTTGATAAAAATAACCACGCACCTATCTATATTAATATTACCTCGAACCATTCCAGATCTATAATTAAGCAGACACATAACACAGTAAATCTAGGAAAAAGTAGGCTACCTTCTTCCAAAAACATTTTTGAAAATAATAAAGAATCTTATAACAAAGCCCTATATAACAACGGTTCCCACCAAACACTTGAATATTTAAACTTTAATTAAATTAATAGAAGAATGTTGCGAGCAATATTGAACAAGTCCTGGTGGCAACACCCCACAAGGCACCAACTATACGGCCACCTGCCTCCCATCAGGAGAACTATCCAAGCTAGATGAACCAGACATGCAGAACACTGCTGGAGAAGCAAGGGCGAGGTCAGAAGTGATGTACTCTTATGGACCCCCACATATGGCCGGGCAAAAGCAGGACGACCAGCACAAACATACATACAGCAGCTCTGTGAGGATACGGGATGTAGTCCTGAAGACCTTCCAGAGGCGATGAATGATAGGGAGAAGTGGCGAGAGAGGGTCAGGGATATCCGTGCTAGCAGTACCACATGATGAGGATGATGATGCACAATAACTATAGAATGAATGACACCTGTAACAATAATAATCATATTAGAAATAATACTTAGGAAAATAAAAATTCACAAAGAAAAATTATATGGTTTAACCCTCTTTTTGCAAACTGTCTTATATTAATATAGGAAAATATTTTTTTTAATAATTGATAAGTATTTCAAAACGATTACTCTTCAAGTTAAATATTCAATAGAAACGCCAAGAAAATTAGTTATCCATGCACGAATAATATCCCCAAATTAATTTACGACAATAAAAAACATACTGGAATACTTAAATTTGAGAAATAAGGAGACATATAAACCCCCATATAATAGAAGAATTAAAGAGGAATAACCGATGGATGAAAACTGTATCCATGAGGATGTAGTTTTACCAGGCAAATATTTTCCCAAAGGAAGGTAATTTTTTTTATGAAAATGAATACATTGGGGTATCAGCATTAAAATGAAAGGTCAGGTAATATACCCATAAAGAATCTTTAAGTAACCCCTTATTTAGAAACCAAATTACCTTATCTAATTGCTATTTGGAGTTAAAAAACCAAAGATTAATCAACAAATAAATTGGAAAATTATTTTAAACATCCACGATGACAAGTAGTTTCCTTAGTAGATACAATTAATGCGGAGAAGAAAAAATGCATTTTGAAATATATAAATGGTAAGAATTTATCAAACAAGAGAAATTATTTTATATTTAAATGCTGATATGGAAATAAATTGAAATTTCATAGTAAATATTAGACTTGAATGATAAAACAAATAGATAAATAATGATAAAAATACCAACTCTTTTTTATATATAAGGATCAATTTATGATTATTGAATATATTGATAATAAATATAATATCATATAATTCTTTTAAATTAAGATAATTTATCAAAATATTATGTAAACTTGTACAACAACATTAGGAGTTTTAAAAAATATTTTGAACAATTTAATTTAATGTTCCTCGAAGTAAATTTAGATAGCAGAAGAAAGTTTAAATCAAAATCATATTAATTTCACTTCTGTACATTTTTTTTACATTGAGATGAAAAAAATAGATCCAAAATATGAGAATATATATATTATATTTACATTTTATCTCTGTCAAAAAATTGGTACAACATGGTTATATAACCCACTCCTTTGTATATAAGGGTTGATTATGATTATTAATTATCAAAATAGCTATAATCATCATCATCATCATCATGTCACACCATCAAAGCGGATATCCCTGACCCTCTCTCACCACTCCTCCCTATCTGTAGTACTCCCAACGCCCTCCTCTATGAATGCATATCACCGGACCGTCCGATGTAGTTGACCAGACCCACGTGACACAGTCACATGTGATACCACTTGTGTAGTGGACGAATAGTCGCTACCCCACTGGACTCTCAGCTTCCAATTAAATAACTTGTTTAACCAGGTTCACTTGTATCTTGTTTCTGTTACTTGAATATAAATATTATTCTGTCAACCTTTTTGTGTTCCCCATGTCTTTCTTTTGCCATCATCACAACACTATCGTCCATTGCTTACGACAGTTCTTCAGGACTACATCCTGTATCGGCACAGAGTTGTTGTATGTAAATTCGAGCTGGTCATCCTGCTTTTTATCGTCCACGGGGAGGGGTCCACTACTTCTCCAGCAGTTTCCCGCATGTCTGGTTCGTCTAATTTTGATAGTCTTCATGACAGGTGTTAGGTGGCCGTACAGCTGCTGCTTTGTTGGTTGCTAATGCTGCGAACAATATTGCAGTCATATCTATACTATTATATTATTATAATGCAATATATAAATTTATACATCAATATTATGAGTTATTATGAAAAAAAATTAATCAATTCAAATTGATATTTCCCTAAGTGAATTACATAGCAATAATATATAATTTAAATAAAATTCAAATTAAACGTCACCAGTTACAAGGGAGGTAACTAATAATGATTCACCTTGCTTTTAAAAAATAAAAATACATACTCGTATATTATTCCCTAAATTACTATATAAATGAGATCATCTTAAATGTTTATCATATTACTCGGCTAAATATTGTGATATTAACTCATTGACTCAATGGATATGAATTCCCATAAAATATGATTAATACTAAAAACTTTAGAATTAAAAAAAAAAACATCTTTAAAAAGTGAAGTTTGTTGATGAATTAAAAAAGTTTAGTAAAACATCGGACATTAACGGGCCAATATGTAATTCATAATCTATAAGATTAACACATTTGTTAGTATTGTAAGTCTTTTTATATATATCTAAGATATATTTACAATTAGCTAAAAGTCTAACTTAATGTAACATGAACTTCCCGGTGAAGAGGTAATAATTCCATCAAACCTTGTATTCCCCTGAAGAAACAACCTTTCTAAAAAATTCATAGTTGAACATATCTGTTAAGTTTTACATAATACACACACACATACATACATACATATATATATATATATATATATATATATATATATATATATATATATATATATTGTCTTTTCAATTAACAATTTCTTGAGTGGATGGAACATGTCTTGATATAAGATAAAGATAAGATAGTAGAATTTGCCGATAATCCGACTTCCATCTGTTGGTTACTCATCTTAATAAAAACTTTCACGTCCTTCATTAACACCCACATTTGCCAATCAAGGTCATGATAGAAGGAATTAGTAAGTGCCCTTGTCCATCATTGTTGGACATAAAATATCTGCTGGTGATAATGATTCTTGTGTTGATTATGATTAATTTTTTGTTTAATGAAACTTAATTCAAAATTATATATATATACATGTATATATATATATATATATATATATATATATGTGTGTGTGTGTGTGTGTGTGTGTGTGTGTGTGTGTGTGTGTGTGTGTGTGTGATCCGATTGTAGTCTAGGTTGTACTAAAGATTTCCTTTTCAATATCTACAATCTCTGTGATATAGGGGAAGGCGCGACTCCTTCCCCTGGATTTCCACTTATTCTGAATCCCGACCTAATAATGATGAGCGTTAAACAAGGAAGAATGAAGTACCATTTTTTAAGTTTTTGGTATGACTCAACCGGAGATTAAACTCCGGCCACCCGAACCACTGGTGAACCCTCTAACCTTTTTCATATAACTGTTTTAAAGATCAAGTTTATGTATCAAATGCAGAGATGGTTACTCGACAAGATTCACGGAGATATGATCCCGGAACTATAATAGACTCAACAAATAAAGAAAGAAATCTCTGGAAAACCGTCAAGATTACATTAGAGTGACTGATTGCATAAATACCGAGGAAAGTCCTGAATATTTGACGGCATTTTGTTTTACGCCGTTCCTGATCAACGATTGATGACTATTGGTGTGAAAAAATTCCCCAGACATGTTGTGATACATAGATTTGAGCTAGAAAACTCATCTATTCACTTAAGATTATCTCGAAATTGCAAAAGGAAACAAGACTATCCAAAAGGAATAACAAGGGCAAAAACTTCCATGACCCAGAAAGACCTTCAAAAAGGAACCATCTCAAGGAGTTACACGCTAATAACATATTTGCCGATGATCTGGTAGATCCAAAATGCACTACAAATAAGAGAAGAAATATTTACTTGCTTGGAAACTATTTCCAACGGCCAATTGCTCTAGACTTGAACTACCCTCTTGTTGCCACTGCTTCTGAGAAATATGTGAAGTTTGAATTCTGAGATCCCCCTCTGTTTTCGACCTCCCAGTATGAAATGAGATTCTTGTTGTTGACCTCTGATCGTACTGGCATCGAAGATTTCACTTAAATCTAGGCATAAAAAATAATCCAATCATTTCCCTCAAGAAATTCTTTTTCTGTTTTATCGTGTGTCTAAAAATTTACCGACCCTCTTCTGCTTATATATATATAAATACAATTACACTTGCAACTAGGCGCATACTGAAATATACACGCTATTATTATATACATACCTACTCATAATAAGTACACTCACACTTAGAGACATCTGCATCATTCTACTGAGGAATGGGAGATCACATAGTGCCACGACCAGACGGATTGTCCATTCGGTACATCAGTTGGTTGGTTGGTTGGGTTTTATGGCATATCAACATTTCTAGGTTATTTAAAACCAAATCTATTTTTATACAAATAATCAGTTCTATTTTAAACAATTTATTTTAGCATGAGTACACAGTTTAATAATCTTAAAGATTTCTATTTCAAACTATTCAGTTAGTTCAAAAAGTTCTTATTCAGCTATTTCAGCTAAGTATATTTTGTTTACGCACAGTGAAATGTCAAAACAGTTCTATATACAACAATTCAGTTTAGTCTAAGTAGAATTTCAATGTCAAAATCAGTTCCATTTTAAACAATTCAGTTTAGCAAAAGTATGCAGTTTAGTTCTATGTAACCCATACATAGGGCCCTATCAGGTAGTACCATTCCGGGCTAGAGTGGACCTGGGAGCAATGGCAATAAAAGGGTGCTCCCCATCCCACAAAGCTGCAGCATCACTGGAACCTAACCATCAGATTGATTAGTGTCATATCCAGAACACATATTAGGTGGGGGGATCTTACCCCTTTGCAGAGGTGTAGGCAGTGTGATCTACAGCCCCAGCTGACTGAGCGAGCATTTGGTACCACAATATATATATATATATATATATATATATATATATATATATATATATATATATATATATATATGTGTGTGGTGTACTCAATACTTTTCCAGACTTTTTGTACAGAAATTGAAATTTTCGTAGACACTTAAACATTCAGTATGTTATTACTATACATCGTATGAGTTGACTGACCAATTTTTATGATTTCAGTTTCAAATGAACAGCTATATAAGAGATTCAAGGAAGTCAGGGAGTCTGTGAGGGATGATGAGAGGTGCAGAAGGAGTAAGGAGGTTAATACACCAGAGTTGATTGGCCGAACGGTTTGGGTTAGGGTTAGGATTACTATGTTGAGGTTCTAAGGGAGTTCAGCAAGAGATTCCGTCGTAAGAGGCCAGCACTCTTCAAATCAGCTCAGTGGCGTCTCCACCAGGAAAATGCAACAGTCCACAATTCCATCCTTATTTCAGACTATTTGACCAAGTTGGGCATCATGACAGTTCCTCATCCTCCCTATGACTTTTGCTTATTCCCTAAGCTCAGAATCTGTCACTATGAGACAATTGAGGAGATGAAAGAGGCTGTGACGAAGGTCATTGAAACGCTCACAAAAGAGGACTTCGATGGGACCTTCCAGAAGTTGTTGGAACGGTACGACAAGGGCATTGCAGCCGGAGGAGATTACTTTGAAGGGAACTAGAGTTTCATGTGTGTACTATCAATAAAAAAGCTCATACGAAAAAAGTCTGGAAACTTATTTAATGATCCTTATATATATATATATATATATATATATATATATATATATATATATATATATATATATATATATATATATATTACACCTTCATGTATAAATGCACTCGTACAGATACGCTAGTATTAACATACATTAATTCGTACATATATACATATACCATATCCTGATGCTTATATATGTACTCATTCAGATACGCTTGAAGTAACATGCCTATACATACATATAAGCTGTAGCTATATGTATGAATATTTATAAAGATGCACTGAGACCAAGACAGGTATATCCGCTAAATATATACATTTATATACTCATGGAGATACTCTCTCAGTAACATAGATATGTATTATTGCAATAGAATATTTGCATTCAGTGACAGTGGAGATTCTGGTGTAATAGAACACCCAATCTGCTTGCCATATTATCTTGCCTATAGTTGGTGGGAGAAGAGTAGGAATTATGCTTTCTTCGAGTGTAATAGTGCAAAATTAAAGCTATCAGACACTGCTGGAATTCTTACTAATCTTTCTGGTTTCATTTTAAGCATCGATAACCATTAAGCCACTGTCCCTTTTAAAACGGGATATAACATTATATTATTTATGTATATCATCTGCATGTATATTATTACGCGATGGCAACTTTTTTAAGTGAGTTTTTTTTTTGCTTTTGTTTCTCCTTCTAATGTGTGTCAAGTGAACGAAAGCAGATATATAAAATCCTAAATCAATCCTGCTATATTCAAACATACCACCCGGAAGTAATCATGCAAGTACATCAACCACTTCCCTAACATGCCCCTGTTTGCACAGTACCATATAGAGTAGAACAATGATGCAGATATTGAAACCATGATTCAGAGTGTATAAAGCGTATTGCCCATATAATATACTTGTTCTAAGAAAAGTACGAAGAGAATGACATTTTCATCCCAAGAATAACGCATAGATACTCTGGTCGTTGGTAAACGTTTTGATCCATACATAAATCATCCCTTTACTTTTTACAGGTACTATGATCCTTTATAAGTATATATTTACTAAGTTTGTGGTTAGTTGATTTTAATGGCATATCAACCTGTATAGAGTTACTTTATATCGAAAGGTTGCGAAATGACGTTCATTGTACATTTATATTCACATGTTATGTGCAGACATTTCTTAAGAGGGGGTGTCCTCGTGGTGAAATGGTTAAAGCGATGGACTGCGGAATCGTAATAACCGAATTCAAATTCCAGCCGCACTATTATGTTCAGTTTCAGACAAATACCCCTGGGAAAGGTATGAACCCTCTTATCCTCCCACCTATGGGTTAAATAGTACCATTACTATTCTTCTTGAAGAATGGCTTTGGCATTCAATAACCCACGAAGGTTGATATGCCATTAAACAAAGAAACCGAACCAAACCAAACCATTTCTTAAGTTTTCTTCTTCACATGATCCTATCGAATACGAAAAAAATTTAAACATCTCATAGATTCTAGAAAATAGATTCTAATTGGTATTATCACTTTGGGTGCAAGTAGAGCTGGGAGTAATGGCAATGAAAAAGTGTTTCATTTTCCTCAGATCTCCAGAACTGAAATCTCATCATCAAATTCAATTGTCATGCCCATCATCTCTCTAGTTTGGGGGGAGGGTCGTACTACACTTCAAGGGATACTATCAGCATATTCTCAACACCATTGACAGAGTGTTCCAATACTAGTTTGCAAATGTGTATTAACTAAGCATAACGTAGTTGTATCATAAAAGTAAGTAAAGTTGTCGAGTGCGACCAGAAGGCTCCCTTTTCAATAGATACTACCCTGAGATGTAGGGGAGGGCGCTACTCCTTTCGCTGGATTGCTCCACTTTACCCTTGATAGTTACCTTTGATTGCTGAGTGTTAAGCAAGGAGGTATCAAGTACCATTTTTAAAGTCTTTGGTATGACGCGACCTCCCGGACCATTGGTGAACACTCTACCCACTAGACCAATGAGAAAGCCTGAAATATAGGACACCCTCTGAGAAAGAAATTCACCATCAAACTCTACTATCGGAGTTCACTACCAGGCTTATTTGTCGTTAAATAATAAATACCTGTAAAAATTGGGTAAAAATCTTAACAACAGAAAAAAATATTGTAAACAAATGAAATCTAATTTTTGCGGGTCCAAGCTGTGACAACTTTATTTTAGTTGATATAAATTTTATTTGCTGTATGTTCTAAAAAATTATTATATTCAGTTCGGCGAAGGTAGTGTACTCGTCCCAATATTATATGCCTTAATAAAATCGAAAATTTCCCGGTTTTTAGAATGAATATTGAGCATCTCGATATTTCAGTCAATGTTGATATGAATGAATAAAAGGCCAAGCAACAGATGCAGGGTCATACCATTATTTGATTTACTGAGTAATACAAACGACACATCTATATGCTTTGCCTGTCATAAACAAAGATTTCACCCGTCTGAGCAGACAACCAGGACAATTCTGTGTCAACTAATCTTATACAGTATTTTGAGTGAGACACCGATCGTTTATTATGTTAAAATGGAACAATGATAATAATATCTTTTTTTACGATGAGAAATATGGGAGCCGTAATTCGTTTTACGCTTGATTATATGATAATTCTGGGATAAAATCACTCACTGACAAATAATGTGACAGAATAAAAGGTGAAAACAGAAGCGAGTTAAAGGAAGTAATAATTTAAGAAAGCGAAATACGGAAATTAAAATCGAATAAAAACGAATAATGTAGAAAGAAAACAAAGACAACAAACCATTTAACAAAATTGAGAAGAAGAAAATAATTTTTGAACGGCGACAAAATGACGAAGATTTTCTTTTTCTTTGTCTGGGTCATGTGTTTGGTTCGTACAATTACTTGTCTAACTTTAAAGAATAATCTTTTTTGAGGTTACAATTTCTTTTCGGATGTAATTGTAGCATTTCGTAAATAATCGATTCGATACTTTTCGTAAGAAGACTTCTTTGTGTAGGATATTGTTTCTTTTCATAAGAAATCATTCTTTCTCAGAGGTAATCTTTTTTGGGGTTAATTATTGTTTTGTTTTGTTTGTTGGTTTTTGCTCTTGTGGGTCATCGTTTTCTTTTGGAGGAAGCCGTTGTTTGCTCGTAGGCAATCGTATATTGTTGTGGGTAATCAGTCTTTTCCTGAGGAAGTTGTGCCTTTACTAAATAACCAGATCGAATCCTATGGAGCAGACATACCTGCAATTAACTTGTAGCGGAAGGTACAGTACCAGAGAGTGGAGGTTGTCTTAGTAAGTGTGTCGTATCTGAGTACCATAACTCACCACTAACATTAAATGTATGAGTGATGAGAAATCGGACAAAAGTCGCTGAGGAAATTGTTTAATATTTCCAACTAGAACAATGCAACAACAATTCGCGACGAATTAATATTTTATTGCCCGATAAAATTTAACAGTATGGATACAATATGGCATAAAATACTAAGCAAGAAGTACATAAAAAGGTTATGTGTAGAAATGTCATGATGTGGTTGATAAATTATCTTATAATTTATACAGTTCTTGGTTATATACCAATATATATGAGAAAAATGAAATGTTGAATGAAGATTTATATCTTTATCAACCTGCTGTGGTGTATGAAACTACACGAGGTCATTGGTAACGTCAGATCCGTGTCAATACGGACCGGAATGTCTTTTTAAAGGCATTGTTGAGGTCAAAAGGGAATTTTAATTTCGTATTTTCTCGTGCTATGCTACTCTGACCACAACCTCTAGTGGCCATTAGCTGTAATATTTGGAAAACAGAGGATGTAATGACATTTTGTGCCAACTAGCTTCAAATAGCTGGACTGTCAGGTAGTCAGGGGATGTAATCCCTATTCACTGTTTGAGAGCGAGTTAAATAGAAATTTCTAGTCTTTGCATAGTCTGGTATAGATATCTCATATTACGTATGGACATTGTTGCTCCTTAGTGACTAACGATCGAAGTATAAGTAGTATCTTGCAACAGACATTCAGTGATATTGCAGATCGCTGGGGCGCTATAAATGATACTTGACCATTATTTTCAAACCGGTACATACCATAAATTTATGGAAAACATGAGGATCTAAGTATATTTTCTGTTTTATTTCAAGAAATGAAGCAACATTCAACAGAAGCATTTAAAGTGTAGTAAAATCATATTGCACGATTTTCAATCAATCGAAGATGATATGATCTGAATATACATTAATTAAATTCCCCCCCTCTCTCTCTCTCTCTCACACACACACACACACACACACACACATATTTGCCCCGTCAGCTGGGGCTGTAGAATACACCGACTGCTTCTCTGCAGAGGGGTAAGACCTCGCCCCAATGAGTGTCCTGGATATGATACTAAGTAATCTGATGGTGAAGTTCCAGCAGTGCAGGAACTTTGGGGAATGCGGAGTACCTCTTCATTGTCATCGCTCCCAGATCCACTCTGGCCCAGGGTTGTAGCACCTGATAGGGCGTTAAATAGAATTAACAGCATACTTATGCTAAAAAGAATTGTTTGAGTAAACTGAATAACTTGAAATAGAAATGTTTTTGACAATTAAACCGTACTTACATTTTAAATACGTGCTTATGCTTAACTGAATTATTTGAAATAGAACTGTTTTTCTACATTGAAACTGTATTTACACTTAACTGAATTGTTACATATAACTGCTTGAACAAATTGAAATAGAAATGTTTTTGACAATTGAACTGTGTACTTATGCTAAACTGAATTGTTTTAAATAGAACATATCATTTACATAAAAATGTATTTGACGTTAAATAACCTACAAAGGTTGATACGCCATAAAATCCAACAAACTAAACCAAACCACACACACACACACACACATATATATACATATATATATATATATATATATACATATATATATATATATATATATATATGTATATATATATATATTTAATGGTTGCTTTTTCTCATCAGTAGGATTTTTCATATATATATATATATATATGTGTGTGTGTGTGTGTGTATATATATATATATATATATATATATATATATATATATATATATATATATATATATGAAAAATCCGACAGATGAGAAAAAACAACCATTTAAATAATGTTTGATACACCGGAAATTTGGCCCACCGAGTAGTATTAAAAAAAAATTAAAATCTGACCTTCACACCATTGTTTCATAACTATAAGTGTCATTTAACTGGTATTGAATGAAACACACAAATATCTTGATTGTTACGAAACCATAGTAAGAAGTGTAGATCTTACATATAGTGTTATATATATATATATATATATATATATATATATATATATATATATATATATATATATATAATGAACACAATTAAAATGAAATGATAGCAAGTGAAAAGTAATGAGTTTTATTTTGTCCTTAAACATGCATAAATTTTATGTACGTTCCAGTATTTTTAAGCATACATATTGTTGAAAGGAGATTAACGGGAAAATCTCAGAAGCCATTACTGATTAAGGCCCATTCTCATTTTGTGCTAATAAGCTTGGATTAGATTAAGCTAACCCTACTCGATGCCAGAAAATTTCTCTGATAATAATTGCTAATGTATCATCTATATATTACTACCACTGTCTAATATATATATATATATATATATATATATATATATATATATATATATATATATATATATATATTCGCTCTGTCGACAGTGATTAGAATATGTCGTCTACATATTCTGCCGAAAGATAAGAGACCACCGAAATAGCTGTGTCCTTAATATGAAACTAAATGGCATTCGTTGGTGAGGCTCAGATTAAAGAAAGAATGTAGAGTAACCCTTTATTGGCATTGCTCTCAGCTCCCTTTTGACTTTGGATGTATTAGGGTCACATCAAGGGATCAGATGTTTTCGGAAAACATTTGTATTCGATGGGAATACTTGAAACCATATAACTAAAATTTATTTGTATTACATTGGAATTTTGAATCTAGAATTATTAGTACTGCATACAATACACAAGAATGCTGCGAGCAATATTGAACAAGTCCTGGCGGCAACATCCCACAAGGCACTAACTATACGGCCACCTGCCTCCCGTCATTAAAACTATACAAGTTAGACGAACCAGACACGTAGGACACTGCTGGAGAAGCAAGGACGAAGTCATCAGTGATGTACTCGTATGCACCCCGCATATGGCCAAGCAAAAGCAGGACGACCTGCTCGAACATACATACATAAATATCATATTACAGTATGGAGGTTTACAATATCAGACGCTCAGAACTATAAAATATAACTATGTGCAAACAAATGAATATTATTGCAGAGAAAATGTTCGATTAAAAATGATGGGAGTGGTATTCAGAGAATATAAATAAGGGATGACTGTAGTCGAACATTTAAAAATAATTGGTTTGTCCTTGTGGTCTTTGATGGCTTATCAAACCTTTTAAATTAGTTAATACCAAATCTGGTTTATATATATATATATATATATATATATATATATATATATATATATATATAATGATAAATAAATATATATTAGATATATATATTAAATTCATGGAATTTAGACTGCGATTCCTTGGTTTCATGGAGTTTTTTGCAAAACAACAATCATCAGGCAGTTGTTATTTCGCAAAAAACTCCATGAAACCCAGGTATTTCAGTCAAAATTCCATGAATTATATATATATATATATATATATATATATATATATATATATATATATATATATAATAGCTCTGGATAGTGAGCACTCTCCGTTTTATATTGCACTTGGTTCGACACAAACCCACAAAGTGATTTAGTGACAACCAGTCAGACTTCATTTGCAAGCATAAGGTTAAATGGTTTCAATTATTGGTAACACTAACAATTCTTTTATCAATAAGAGTTTTCGGACTATTGTCTTTGTCTTTTTTGTTTTTTTCATAACGTTTCGGCCACTGTATCCTTCGGTCTTCAGCAGGTGTCCCATGTTCATCTTTTTTATTTTTTTAAACAAGATGTTCAAGAACTAAGAATATCTTTCACAAATAATAAAGGCGAAGAAAATAGTCCAAAAACTCTTACAGGCATTCAATAAGTTTCCAGACGTTTTTGTATACGCATTTAACATTGTCGTAGACTCTTGAAAATTCAGTATGTTGTTGCCATACATATCATAAGATGACTGACCAAATTTTATGATTTCAGATTCAAATCAACATCTACTGCATCAATTTGAATACACCCTACTAAAGCCTGATTGTCACTGCTGGTGAATTTCAAAAATGCAATCTGACACTTTAGAAGAACTATATGCACTAAAATTCTGTTTTAATGACACAGAAACGTATGGAATGCTTCAGACTGCTTTTCGACCATCTTGCATGAATCGAGCATCAGGTTTTGAGAGGCATAAGAGATACAATGAAGTCAGGGAGTCTGTGAGGGATGATGAGAGGTGTTGGAGGAATAAGAAAGTCAATACACCACAGTTGGTTGGCCAAAGGTTTAGGGTTAGGGTTAGGATTACTATGTTGAGGTTTTAAGGGAGTTCAGGAAGATATTCCTAGGGAAGAGGCCAGCACTTTTCAAATCGAGTCAGTGGCATTTCTACCAGGACAAAGCACCAGTCCACAACTCAATCCTTGTCACATACTATTTGACGAAAATGGGCATCAAAAGAGTTCCTCACCCTCCCTATAGTCCAGTCATTGCTCCCTGTGATTTTTTTATTTCCTAAGGTCAGAGGCTGTCGTTATGAGACAATTGAGTAGATGAAAGAAGCTGTGACAAAGGTCATTGTCACACTCCCACAAAAGGACTTCGATGGGGCTTTCCAGAAGTTTTTTATTGGTACAACAAGAGCATTGCAGCCGGAGGAGATTACTTCGAATGGGAATAGAGTTTCCTGTGTGTATTATCAATAAAAGTGCCCATACAAAAAAGTCTGGAAACCCATTTAATGATCCCTGTATTTACCAAAAACATCGGCCTTGGAGACACAAGGCCAGTGTTTAAGTGGATAATAGATGGTGTGAATGTAGCTTGTCTTCTTTTTCACTAGTTGTCTAACCAAGACTAAAGGACTCGATCTGCCCTATTATTTTCCCATAGGCGGGAGGAAGAGAGGAGATGAATTCATAACTTTCCTCATCCTTGATTTGAATATTTCCTACTACAATAAGTTTTATGAAACTATGCTTAAAAAAAAAAACAAAAAAAAAAAAAACAAAAACGAAATTCAAATATCCGAAATAGAGGGTAAAGGGGTTCTGAAATAATATATCTTGTCTATTTCTTCTGTCACTGAGATAAAGAGACGACCTCATAACTGTAGCAGAAAGAAACTTGAAAATTTTTTTGGCGCGTAATTTAATTTGACCGTTAGAATCGCCGAACATTTTCACCCAATCAGGATGACTTGTCCTATTCACCCCAAACCCTATTTCCTAGCAGCATCAAAAATTGAAGAAAGCCCGCGAATCTCTCTCTCGCTCAGAAATCCTCAAAGGGAACGGATTTCTATTCGTCTGTTCCTAAATAGCAGTAGCCGCATCAACCATTATGAGGAGAGCCATCTAGTTTATTGATCCCTTGGGTCTATTCTTCTAGACCAAGGGAGTCTAGTTAAAAACAAATTAGATTATACACTCTAACAACTTCCTACTTTCTTTCTTTACTATGTGGGGTGTGAGTAAAAGAAGCGGAATAGATAATGGTTGTAAAACGGCGTGGACAAAATGAACATTTAAAACAAGGCTAACGAACAAAAACAAATTTATATTCTATAATATCAAAACTTACATTAATACATGAAAACATAACTAACTCTAACATACTGATAGTGTGTATATATATGTGTGAGCTCGTGTGTGTATGTGTGTGTGTGTGTGTGTAACACAACTAAACTACAAAAAGAATTGTAAAATTAAAATGTCTTTTTTCTATGATTAGAAACCAGTAGTTTTTTAGAGACGGGGAAAGCATCTCATAGTTCTTGTACAATAATGTCTGCGAGGCATGCTGTTGCTGATACGGAGGAATTTGGTCAAAGAGAAGGTGTTGCCGCTACGAAGGAATTTCATCAAAAGGAGAATGTTGCCGCTACGAAGAAAATTCGTAAAAGAGAAAGAATGTGTTTTAAGACAGCGTATTTATAGAAAAAATCGTCTTATCAGTGGCTCAAGACGCAGGACTTGAATTTTCGCGCGCCGACGTAGTTGTAAGCATATCACGTGGTCCTCCTGGCCAATGGTTTCCCGAGACTGAACATTGAGCGTCCGCCATCTTTGTGGGAACAAGTGGCATACCGCCCAAATTAAATTATAGGAGTGTAAAGTCCTATATGCCCCCCCGCAGATTGATAAATATTGAAGATATTTTTCAATATGTTCTCTAACGTGGAGGCAAAATTTACGTGACTGTTTTTTAAAATGAGAGCTGTTTTTGTTTTTATGTGTGGTTGCGTGCTTTCACTTGTCGGAAGGTCACCAATTTGTGGTGTAACGTGTGCGTAAAGGAAGCGGGATAGATAATGGTTGTAAAACGGCGTGGACAAAATGAACATTTAAAACAAGGCTAACGAACAAAAACAAATTTATATTCTATAATATCAAAACTTACATTAATACATGAAAACATAACTAACTCTAACATACTGATAGTGTGTATATATATGTGTGAGCTCGTGTGTATGTGTGTGTGTGTGTGTGTAACACAACTAAACTACAAAAGAATTGTAAAATTAAAATGTCTTTTTTCTATGATTAGAAACCAGTAGTTTTTTAGAGACGGGGAAAGCGTCTCAGTTCTTGTACAATAATGTCTGCGAGGCATGCTGTTGCTGATACGGAGGAATTTGGTCAAAGAGAAGGTGTTGCCGCTACGAAGGAATTTCATCAAAAGGAGAGTGTTGCCGCTACGAAGAAAATTCGTAAAAGAGAAAGAATGTGTTTTAAGACAGCGTATTTATAGAAAAAATCGTCTTATCAGTGGCTCAAGACGCAGGACTTGAATTTTCGCGCGCCGACGTAGTTGTAAGCATATCACGTGGTCCTCCTGGCCAATGGTTTCCCGAGACTGAACACTGAGCGTCCGCCATCTTTGTGGGAACAAGTGGCATACCGCCCAAATTAAATTATAGGAGTGTAAAGTCCTATAACTACGAGGCTCGCAGCATACCAGCGTGAACCCCTTTACTTTATGCTTGCATTAAAACCTTGATACAAAACCTAACGATGTCTTCGTTCTTCTCCACCACCTTTATTTTCCATCACCATTTAGCGAGGGTATAACAACCAACGAAATACCAATGCAACCAACGAAATACCAACGTAACCAACGTAAAACCAACTTAAACCTTAAACCTAAAAATCCAATAAAAATAATAATAATAATGTTATCCCTATCGCTATATAACTGCTCAGTCACCTCTTTTGCCTTTTCTTCGTTTTTTTTACCACAGGATCCACGATGCAGAATAATCTCTCTCTCTCTCATACACACACACACACTTGTAGTGGTAGATTCAACACCATTTTTTTTATACGGACCTTTTTAAGGGCTATGAGAGGTACCCTTCTGCGGGTCGGATTATATCTAACTGGTTATTAATGACCAGTTGAAATAGACGACCAGGAGGCAAACACGAAGAGGACTCACTAAGACCAGCTGGTCTTAACCATCGCTCGGTTCCGCTCGTCCGTTCGGCTGCGCAGCGCTAAAGCCACGGGTAAGCCTTTAGCTCCCACTTCGATACCTGCGCAGCGCTGAGATAACGCCAATCTTAGCTGCGGCCCCCTGGCCTGCTCGCTCCCACAGCTTTGGCGCGAAAAAGCCTTAGCTATCGTCTCGATCCGCTCCCACAGCTTTGGCTCGAAAAAGCCTTAGCCATCGCACAGCTTTGGCGCGAAAACCCTTAGCTATCGTCTCGATCCGCTCCCACAGCTTTGGCGCGAAACAGCCTTAGCTACTGCCAACGATACGCCCGCACGACTATCTGGCACGACAAAGACTTAGCTACCGTAAACGATATGCCCGCACAGCTAGAGGCACGACAAAGCCCTAGCTTCATCGATCCGCCCGCACGACTGCGTATATGCTAAGGCCTGGCAAACCTTAACCACCATCTATCCGTTCGTTCACTCGGTCCGCAGTACTAAGACGCGATAAAGTCTTAGCAAACTACGCTCGCTCGATCCGCACGTTACCAGCACCGACTTCGACCACGGCGCTGTTACAGACGATCCAGCATTCTACGACTCGACTGATCTCAGCTCCCGGCAGCGATCAACCAACCACACCTACGACTCGAACATACCAGCTACCGAAAAAACGTCATTACGACCACGTCTGTAATTTCTGACAATAAATTACAATTCTTGTTGATTTGTTACCTCGCCTCTTTGTCCTTTTCATTGTCTTTGGTTGTCACTACTCGCATGCATTAAACTAAAATTCATTTGCGGGGTTGACTCGCTTATCGGCTCCGCAGCACATCCATATAGCAGTATCGATACGACCGTTGCCTGGAAGAAACTGCGTTTCATTTTATCGGTCAGGTCTGATTTCCATATGATCGATAGCTTATCGATAGGTGTCCATGTCTTCGTTAGCCGTGTGTCGATGTTTTTTTCCGTTGATGAGACACTGCTTCCTCGGTAGATGAATTTGTCTACCAGTTTCAGAGAGGTTCCGTCTAGTTTGAAATGTCGCCTGTTTGATTATAGTACATATATTCCGTTTTGTGTGAGTTGACTTGGAGGCCAATGCCTGCGGCGGCTCGTTCCCATATTATTCTTTTTTATTGTAAAAGTTAATTATGAAAAGGATTTATTTTCTCTAAGTAATTTACTTACCAAATCTAAGGGATTATTCTGCCAGCCCCTGAGTAATTTACACACGTCTTAACTATCAATCCAAAAATGTAGGGAATATGGTGTATATTAAGTACCGACTGCATTGCTTAGTCGACGAGATTATATTTAAGTTTTAAATATGTCCATCACCTGTGCCGGTTTCGACTTCGGGCATATCAGAATTAAAAATAAGGCAAGATTTATGGCGGAGCCTTTCATGTACATATGTTGATAGGGTCTCTTTATTAAACTAAAAAGTGTCAAAATATTACGCCGAATACCATCCTGATTAAGATACGCAGACAGCACGAAGTCCCCTGACTCTCACTCTCTCTCTCTCTCTCTCTCTCTAACTATCTATCTATCTCTCACCATCCATACTTCTCCCCCATCGCTCCTGGTAGGTCCTCACGGGGGTAACTTAAGTTCTAATTTACGGGGTAACACTGGCGAGTCCATACACCGGACTCCATAAGGAAATGTCACATAAAAGTTCATCTTTGTTTCTCCAGCAGTGCCTCTCATGTCTTAGTCTTACTTTGTAAAATGGGAGGCAGGTAGCCATGCAGCTACTTTTGGGGGGGGGTGCTTCTAGGACTTTTAAAGAGACACCCTTCAGCATTCTTGTGTAGATATTATCGAGTATTTTCTCTATGTGTTTGCTTAGGTGATGCATACATGTAGGAGTATGAACAGGGCAACTGCTTGGAAGAAATCCCGTTTATTTTATTAGAGAGATTAGACTTCCATATGTTAGATAACGTGTCAATAGCTGTCCATACGTTTGCTATGTTTCAGTAGATGAGATGTTGCTGCCGAAATTTATGAACTGGTCTGATGGCTCCATTTTGTTTAAATCAATACCCAAGAAAGTGTAGTAAAAAAAAAAGAATACTATCGACTTTAGGTTGAGGTCAAAGTGTTGTATCTGTTCGTCTACTTTTTGGAGAATAGATTCTTCCAATAGGATGTGGCGTGTACAGATTTGTCCTTAAATGATCCAGCATAAAAAGGTGGAATTTGAACGTTTGTATCAGTCTTATATAGCCATATGCAGATTCACATCTACATATATACACAGCATCATAACGACACTATAATAAAGACGCACGCAGACTTCTTTAAACAAAATATTTACCTCTCACTTTATTGTAAGGGTTCGAAAGGGGTTACTCAAAGTTTTCGCATGAGAAGGAGCTGGAGACCGAACAGAACTGAAATATTTTGACCCCCACTCTTATGGCCGTCAACGTTGTGTCTTTCTCGTTCTCCAGATGCTCAACCGGAGGCCCTGGGGTCAACTCTGCTGGGTGCTGGTTTTCTTTACTGCATCTTATCAGCAACTTCTCTGGACCCCAACTTATCAGGGCCTCAAGGCCCCTTCGGTCTGATGTGGCTTTCCCTACCACATCTCGTCTATAACTCCGTCTCCAGCTCTAACTGGAACTCGAATTCAACTGTCTTGACTTCTGTCGCCCACTCGATCTTTGAAATCGCATGTTTGATCGTCATCAAGCGGAAATAACTGTCATGCAGTTCACAGGTCACTCTCTTCCGGTGCATTAGTCTATGAGTGTACCATGGGAATTTTTTTAGCTCGTCCCATTTCATCAGCCAATTTCCGCCCACGCGATTTCCTCTCATAACTGCCATTAGAATGTATCACTTCCTTCCGGTGCATCACCTTGGAATGGAATTTTTGGCCGGGTCAAAGGCCAAAATACAACATCAGTCACGTTATGAGACGGTACTTAAAGGCAGCAGTGAATTTCAACCTCAGTACCGTAGTAATGATATAAGATAGCATTTTGTTAACTGATTCCTACTTTGGGACATATTGAAGACACACACGCCCACAGATTACAGCAAAAGTTTTTAAAAAAAGCAAGAATACCATAGAGCAGTCATTGGCTAAGCTTGGCATCAGGCCAGTGGTATGGAGCACCAAATAGGAATCGAAATTACTATCAATCGTTTGCTATAGTAGCTTGATAATGACGTTTTTTGAACGTCATTTATATACACTTTGAAGCGATAGAGGTGCAACGGTTATCGTCGTCGGAAATCTACCAGAGTTCAGATTATGGTCGAGACTGTTTTAATTTTTCGTTGTGCTAATAACTTTGGGTTAACTTCTGTTTCAAACTATTCTATCCTCGAACCAGCAATTAGAAAATTGTAAGGCAGACTAGACTCTTGATCATTGGTTTTTAAAATGGACTATAAGAAAAACTCTGAATTCAGATAAGAATTAATCCACTTAAAGACTACTCTTTTGTCGCATCTGTCAAATCAAACTCTACACCCTGAGAGGGTGGTTTGACTCATTGATTTTAACGGCATCTCAACTAGTCAAGGTTTATTTTAGGGAATGACCAACATACATATACGCATTTTTTTTGTATTTTTGTTTCAGAGGGTTTTTTTTTGCATACGATCGTTTCGAATACGAATAATCTTAAACAAATCTATTTGACCCAAAACTGGATTATAACAGGTACTATCACTCCGTGTCGAAGTGGAACTGGGAGTATTGGCTATGAAGGAGTACTCCAGCTTCCTCAGATCTCCAGAACTGGAGCCTCACCGTCAAATACAGTTGGATGTTGTAACCAGTACATTCCCTTTTTCTAAAGTCTACTTTTCCTCTGCAAGGTATACAGTCAGCCTATTCTAAGCCTCAAAGATAAGGTTGCAAAAGGGTTTAATACGTACTTACAAACACTTTGATGTTGTCGTTAAGTTACTCTAAAAAGCGTTGCTAATGTACATATAGAGGTAAGTTTGTTTGTTTGCTTTTTGATTTTTTTTTGTGTTTGTTTTTTTTCTTTTTTTTTGTTATTTTTTTCTTTTTTCACGTTGATTTTTCGTTTAATATGTGTGCAACGATTTTCATCAGTTTTGTGAAGCTCAGCAATAGCCACGGCTGATTTTCTGCTATGAATTTCACTTTAAAAAGTCGTAAAACAAACAGAAAGATCGTCTATAACAAAAAAAAAAAATCCCTCAAAAAATAAAAATTATGCAGGACAAATCCTCAAGTCGGAGATCAAAAGCGTTGGCATAGCAACATTCTCCATTCCGATAAGAAAGACAAACCCACCAACAAAAAAAAAATTGTATCTTGCCAACCGTGTGGGACCCTGTTCCAGCTTGTCTACTAATTTGCTTCAATAAACAAGAACGTATATCTTCACACCTATTAACAGGTGCTGCACAATAAGACCCACATATCGAAGCAAAACAAAGTTTTTACATTTAACGCTCACGTTTCGTGTCAACTGATGTTTGCATGGAACCTCATATGCATAAATTTCGCACTCAATTTCAGTTTACGTACCAACTCATCGGAGCAAAAATTTCTAAGTAATCCATAATGAATCATATATATATATATATATATATATATATATATATATATATACGTGTGTGTGTGTGTGTGCAAATAAGTTTGATTGAATGCGATCGACTAAGAATGTTTTTCAATCGTTCTCGTTGCTTCAAGAACGAATTTATTTAAAGATGGAGAAAAAACTTTCTGCTCTTTTTTTCTTCGTGTTCTAGTGCTTTCCACCTTTCTCATGTATTGTTTTCGTATAAACTAAGATATTGAGTCTTTACCAATCTCTCTCTCTCTCTCTCTCTCTCTCTCTCTCTCTATCTATCTCTCTCTCTTCGTTTCTCTCACTCTCTCTCTCTATATATATATAATAATAACGAGGTGCATACGATAAGTTTCCAGACTTTTTTTCGTATGGGCACTTTTATTGATTGTACACATATGAAAATCTAGTGCCCTTTGAAGTAATCTCCTCCGGCTGCAATGCTCTTTTTGTACCGTTCCAACTACTTCGGGAAGGCCTCATCGAAGTCCTCTTATGTGAGCGTGTCAATGACTTTCTTCACAGCATCTTTCATCTCCTCAATTGTCTTATAACGACTGCCTCTGAGCTTAGGGAATAAGCAAAAGTCACAGGGAGTAAGCTCTGGACTATAGGGAGGATGACGAACTGTCTTGATGCCCAACTTTGTCAAATAGTCTTTGACAAGGATGGCGTTTTGGACTGGTGCATTGTCCAGGTGGAAATGCCACTGGCCCAATTTGAAGAGTGCTGGCCTCTTCCCAGGGAATCTCTTCCTGAACTCCCTTAAACTCTCAACATAGTAACCCTAACCCTAACCCTTTGGCCAATCAACTCTGGTCTATTGACTTCCTTACTTCTCCCACACCTCTCATCATCCCTCACAGACTCCTTGCCTTCCTTGAATCTCATATGCCACTCAAAAACTGATGCTCGATTCATGCAAGATGCTCCAAAAGCAGTATGAAGCATACCATACGTTTCTGTCGTATTTTATCCTAGTTTAAAACAGAATTTTACTGCATATCGTTTTTTAAAGTGTCAGATTGCATTTTTGAAATTAACCAGCTGTGACAATCAGGCTTTAGTAGGGTGTATTCCAATTGCTTCTGTAGCTGTTCATTTCAACCTGAAATCATAAAAATTATTCAGTCATCTCATATGATGTACAGCAATAAGTGAGTGAATTTTGCAGAGTCAACGACAATTTTATATGCCCATACGAAAAAGGTCTGGAAGGTTATCGTATGCCCCTCTTTATTTTTCCTTTTAGAATGCTAAATGTGAATTATATCACTAAATTAAAGAAATAAACTGGTTTAAAAGTATCCATAACAAGCACTAAAGTTCAAGACGTCTTGATTTTGAAATTGTTTTGAAAGATACCCGTTTAGGTTGGACGCAATTATTAGTTATCAAAATATTCAAAATTAAAATTTACTAGGTAAGAGATATGTTGTTTATTACAGGTTTTTATATGTTGAGGATTACGACCTATATATATATATATATATATATATATATATATAGTCCATTACAACCTATATATATATATATATATATATATATGTATATAGTCCATGTTTGCAGCTGGTATTTTATACGAGAGCTATTTTTTATTTCACACACAAGCAGTAACACAAACTCACACATCTATATCTTTACGTGTATATATATATATATATATATATATATATATATATATATATATATATATATATATATATATAGGGTCAAGCAAAATAATTTGACCCACCTGATTTAAATCTGTGCGACTTTTTCTCTGGGGTACCTCGAGTCAAAGGTATATAATAATCGCCTTCAATCTATTGAACAACCTAAAGATGCAATTCGTCAAGAAATTATCGCCATTCCACATGAAATGACCCGCCGAGTTATAGACAATTTCCGTGATCGCCTTCGACAGTGTATAGACAATAACGGATCCCATTTGACTGATTTAATTTTCAAAACCTAATGAAACAGAATGGCGTTATATGTACTTTTCGAAAATAAAAACACTTTTTTGTTTGTTTACTTTATTTGTCTTTTATTAAACCTACTAATGTGTCAGACCATTTTGACTGACCATATATATATATATATATATATATATGTGTGTGTGTGTGTGTGTGTGTGTGTGTGTGTGTGTGTGTGTGTGTGTGTGTGTGTGTGTGTGTGTGTGTGTGTGAGTGTTCAGAAAAAAATGCATAAATGTATAAAACATCAGTTCAATTGTAAGACATTGCTCTTAAGCTATATCAGTTCAGAAGAAATTCTCTGTGGTTTATTAATGCAACACATATGCTGTTACTCGGGTGCAACTGCATTTTAGAACAGATTGCGGAAAATAATCACCAACTACGATTAGTGAATTGAATTTGACACAAGAAGATTTTTCTGAACAGTAACAGTCCTGGCAGACAGTGAAACACAATTAGAGCATTGCCTGGACTTTTGATAACTTTTCAAAATTACTTTTTCTAACAGTAAAGGGTCTTATTTTCAATCAATTTGTTATATTACTTTGATTAAGCCAAGTTATCTTGAGTATTTAATTCATCAAGATTTTGCCCAACAGCTTATTGCGCCCAGATACGTTCATGAACACACACACACACACACACACACACACACACACACACACACACACACACACACACACACACATATATATATATATATATATATATATATATATATATATATATATATATATATGAGAGACATGTATGCATGCGCGTGTGCATTGTTGTGTATAATGTACCGTAAATATTTTGATGAAAAAATGCCATTAAAGTCAAATTTAGAAGGAAATGGTATATTACTTCATTTATTAAATTCTGTTTGCAATATTCTATATACTTGTATGCCTATATGCATGTATATATGAATAAATATATTGAAGGGAATTGATGAGAACATTGAAGAAATATGAGGTTAGATTTATTCCTATAACATTTCGCTTATTTATTTATCTGTAGAAACTCTTAATTGAACGAAACATACAAATAAATACAGGGTGACCTAACAAAAAGACAGAACCCATATATTTTTGACTGAAATTCATAAAGTTAATTCTATCCTTTTTTTCCAGGATATGAAGTAGATTCTGTGCATGAAAGATTGGGACCATAGTATTTACTAACACGTCCAGAAGTTCGAGTGTACAAACTTAGAATTATTTTTCGAGGGGGGAGGGGTCACCCAGTATTTGTTACAAAAAATGTTGGTTTTGAAGAGATATCTATTTAACCAATCACGCTCCCACTAACGGGATGTTTCAAAGGCCAATTTTAAAGCAGAATACATAAAATTCTAATTCAGAATTTTACTTCCTTTTGGCTGTATGCATAACCCAAGCTAACGGAGCAACTCTTCTTATTGTATATCCATAGTTAATTTTCATGTGATTAAGTTAATTTAGGATAATTGTCTTAATAGATTGTTGACAGTTATCTAAAAAAGCAATATGTTGTTTCTTTTTTTTTTTTTTTTGTCAATAGAATATTGTAATATTTCTAGTAACACAATGCATTGCTTTAGAAGCAGCAAGTTACGAATAGGTTTAGATTCTGACCGATAGGTCGCAAGTTAATTCTGTCGGAAAGTAGACGACTATTCACACAGAATATTATCCATACAACCCGTTCTGTAAACTGATGTGTAACATTTTTTGTCCCTTTGTTTACCTATTTATCTTGTCTGTTTTTTGTTGTTTAAAATTTATGCTATTATACTCATCACTTTTTTTTATCATTTGTTAATATATTTTATGGTCTTTTTACCATCATTTAATGTTTGATTCTGATTTATGATGTTTATTCTCTCGGGGAATAATTTCAGTACAGTATATTCCATAAATTATCTTCCCAATCAAAAAAGGTTGTTGAATACACCAACTGCATCTTTAAATAGAATGATTCGTATTATATACAACTTCTCAAAATCATTTTACTCCGTGAATAAAAAGATCTCTGGAAAATTTTCCGAATCATTTTCAATAAATATGTAAAAACAGGATCTGACATTAAATCATCTGTTTAGTCACATAGCCTATAAATGGACAATTCCATCTGCAAAATTATATATATATATATATATATATATATTTGGCCTTGTGCCACATCGAAGCAAAGAGCTTTGTAAATTACTATATAATCATCATAAGGTAACGCTGCTAGAACAGATTTCGCTGACTCACTCTTTCTCTCCCCCACTCTCTTTCTATTTCACTATCTCTCTCTCACTCACTCCGTCCCTATCAACCATCGCTCCCAATAGGTCCTCCACACAACATCCTGTATCCGCATAGAGCTGTTGTGGGTAAGTTATTTTTGGTCGGCCAACGCTGGCACGTCCATTTAAAGTTCACCAGAGAATGTCCCTTGTGAGAACGTCCTTGCTCCTCCAGATGTGTCTCGCATGTCTCGTTCGTTTTATTGAGATGGTTTTAGAGATGGGAGCTAAGTGGACGTGCAGCTGTAGATTCGTAGGGCATTGCTTCCAGAATTTCTTCAATAGAGCCGGTAACATTCTTTGGCAGTTCCTTTCTAGCCTTTTTTATACGTTAGTCAGCGTCCTTATGTTGCATAGCCAAAATGATATGAATAACAACAATAATAATACAAATACAGGCGGTACAGAAGAGTTTATTTCTGTCTATCTTCAGTCCTTTGCGACAGAAGGAGAGAGACACCAATCATAAAAGCCTATGCTAACCATACTATACTGCCCTACCACGGCGCATCTTGTGGTGTTTAAGATCTCAAATCATCAGTGCCGGTCGAAACCCAAACTGATCAGCTTTGATCAGATCCGAACGGTTGAACCTCAGCTATCCATCTTTTCAAAGCCCTCAAATTCTCGGGACCAACTCTTCAGAGAGTGACTTCAACTACCCACTCAATTCATTCCAACGGCCTTCCAGCCCCATTTCCTGTCTGGGGGGTGTTATTATGACAGATGATGATTGTCATATCCTTTCCACGCAGGTGTAAGAGTGCCCACCTGACTATTCACCTGAACTAAGAGACGAAAGTTAAAAGCATTACCAAACTAAATAATAAAATATGATTAACGACAAATGATTAATATGAAAAAATCATTACCTTAAATATATTACACACATAATGCATCCGACAGTAGAATTGAGACAAATGCTTTTTGGATAGATTCCAATTCTATTTGATCAATAGAGAATCGATTGCAGTCCATACCTTCTCTAAGCACATATTACATCAGGTTTAGAAGATGAGATGCTGATACCGAGGTACATGAACCCGTCTACTAATTTCAGAGGATCACCATTAAAAGATGAGAGGGCCCCTTTTTGATTAAAACCCATTTGCTCCGTATTTTCTGCGTTCACGTGTAGGCTAATGCTTGCCTGGTTCAGGTTATTCTGCAGGGAGTCGGCTTGGGTAGGTGTATCTGCAAGAAGTGCTATGTAATCTGCATAGTCTGCGTCCATTACAGTTTCTATGTGATATCGTCTGCCTCTTACATTTTTTAGCGCAAAGCAATTTCCTATTATCAAATCTATCGCTATTCTAAGAACATAGTCGAGGCTGGTTTGGGAAAGATATGGTGCAAATTTATACCCTTACAGAACTCCCGCAATGATATCAAAGAATCCTGTTTCTCTACATAGTGAGCGAACTGCGACTTTCGTTTTTTTCTTTTGAGTATCATTAAGCTTGTTACGGTTTTTTTGGGGAGACCATCAGAAATATTTGCTCCATCTTCCTTCTGTGTATGGAATGAAATGACTTAGAAATCCTTAGTGTAAACTATCCACTATATATATATATATATATATATATATATATATATATATATATATATATATACATTAAAAAAAGAGGAAAATTAAATCGACATATTTCGCTATATAGATCGACTTGTTTTATTCATAAAATTCAATACACACACACACATACACACACGCACACACACGCACACACACACACACACATATATATATATATATATATATATATATATATATATATATATATATATAAGCACTCAGACACGCATATATATACATATATATGTGAATTTATATCAATACTAAAAAATATCGGTCTTCAGATATGGTTTTATTATTGTTTTAATGATGTATTATTCATTTGATTATCACGCTACTGTCTCCAAAAATTATAATATTCCTAAAACTCATAAATCTAGAATTCCTTTACGACTAATTATTTCTGGGATTAGAACTTTTTTTCATTACATCGCCAAATCTTTAGCCAAAATACCATTTCCTTGCTAAGGCTTGATTTTCAATTCATACCTCAAAAGTTCCGTTAATTCACTCAAAAATCAAATTAGAAAACAAATCTATAGCCAAGCCTGACATAAAATCATTATATATCCAAATTCCTAACAAAGGTATTAATTGTTTAACAATTGCCCACAGGAGAACAAACATTACTTTACCTTTTGCCGTAAACAAAATAATTCAAATAATTGCAAATTATGCACGAGGTATTCTTTTTTTTTTTCATAGAACCTTATTTTTATCAACAAAAATCAGTTTTACTCATGGATTTGCCTTTAAATGGAGCTCTTGCATGCCTTTGCCTTAAATTTCTTGTATCTGGTTCTTGTAAGTTTATAACCCTTAAAGATTCTAAATAATTTATTTATATAGATGATATATTACGTTGGTTGGTTGGTTGGTTGGTTGGTTGATCGGGTTTTATGACATATCAACCTTAGTAGGTTATTTAACGCCAAATCCATTTTCATGCAAATAGTCAGGTCTATTACAAACAATTCAGTTTTGCTTGAGTACACAGTTTTGTCAAAAAACATTTCTATTTCAAACTATTCAGTTTATTCTAACATGTCTAATTCAGTTTAGTATAAGCAGAGGATTTCTTGGGTTTTATGGCATATCAACCTTTGTAGTTTATTTAACGCCGAATCCATTTTTATGTAAATAATCTGTTCTTTTTAAAACAATTCAGCTTAGCATAAGTACACAGTTTAATGGTCAAAAACATTTCTATTTCAAACTATTCGAGAAGTTATGTGTAACAATTCAGTTAAGTGTAAATACACTTTTAATGTCGAAAAACAGTTCTATTTCAAATAATTCAGTTCAGCATAATCACGCAGTTTAAATATAAGTACGGTTTAATTGTCAAAAAAAATTCTATTTCAAGCTATTCAAAATATTCCAACAATTAAGTTTAGCATAAGTATGCTGTTAGTTCTGTTTACCCCATTGATAGGGCCCTATCAGGTGCTACCACTCCAGACCAGAGTGGACCAGGGAGCAATGACAATAAGGGGGTACTCCGCATTCCCTAAAGCTTCAGCACTGCTGGAACCTCACAATCAGATTGTTTAGTGTCATATCTAGGACACTCGTTAAGGGGGGGCTTACCCCTCTGCAGAGGTGCTGTCAGTGTATTCTACAGCCCCAGCTGACTGGGCAATGATATATTACGAATATATCTACGGAATAATGACTTAAAGATTGTCGATTGATAAAACCATTTTGAACCAACCATATATTTTACTTATGGACCAGAAACTATCAACACTTAATTCTTCTTGGTTATTTTATTAATAATTGTATTGTATCACGAAGGAAAACATACACAGAGAAATACAGAGTTAGATCCTTTTATTGGTTAAACAATACAATCCACATTATATACAATATTCACAGTCTCTCGCTGTAAGTGTGTTACGCTTGGTGTCGATATTTAACTTCCGACCGCTACGCGTAAGGTGCCTTTTATACATCCGGGCAACCGGTTGTCAGGTGGTACCAGCCACGTCACAACAAATTGATAACTTCAAATTAGAATGTAAAGTTATTCACAAATCCACTGATAAAAATGACCAAATATATTTTTACACACATTATAACCTAAAAATAAAATATGGAATAATCAGAGGTTTTTTTTTTTTAACCTTAAAGAGATCAGGATTTTTGAATTGGTCTTTTTATGTATTCAAACTAGTGATAAAAAATCACAAAATCACTTATTTGAAATAATTTGGCTTCATCCTTTGTAGATAGATAGATGTGGTATTTTTTTAAGAAATACATGACGTTTTTTAAAACACTCTTTTAGGAAATACTTTGTGTTTTTTAAAATAACTTTTCTTTGATAGAGATTCATGTGATATAGGATGTTTGAAATAGGTAGATATGGGCAAAAAGAAGATAAAATTAACATATATATACTGATCGGTAGATGTTATATATATATATATATATATATATATATATATATATATATATATATATACGCTTGGGTGGGTGTATTTGCCAGAAGTGCTGTGTCATCGGCGTAAACCACGCCTGTAATTGTTTATGCGTGGTATCTTCTGCTTCTTTCCTTTGACAGCTTGAAACCATTATCTTTCATTTTATCAATAGACGTTCAAAGCACGAAGTTTAGGCAGATGATAAACAGGTATGGGGGTAATGTGTCTCCTTGTGGCACACCTGCAACAATATCGAAGTAGTCTCAGTCTCCATCCGAGGAGTGGACTTTTACTTTCGTGTTTTTATATAGCATCATTATGGCTGCAATGGTTTCTATGGGTAGGCCGTAGGCGATTAGTATTTGCTCCATCTTCCCTCTGTGTATGGAGTCAAAGGCCTTCGAGAAGTCGACAAATAATATTGTCGCCTCTAGGTTCTTCCAAAGTATTTTATCAATTTTGTGTTCTATGCGATTGGGCAGTAGAGCAATGTAGATCTTCGCTGCTATGGATGTAAGGTTTATACCATGGATGTTCTTGGCTATTTCGAGGTCACCCTTCTTCGAAAAGGGTAGGAAGCATCCCTTTGTCCATCTATTAAGTGTATTTCGGCAACATAGACTGGAACGAGCAGCTGCTGGCATAGGCCTTCATATACAGGAAGACGAGACGGAATACATATGCTTTAATCGAAGAGGTGACATCTCCACACTTAGTTGTAGTTCTCCGAAACTAGTGGGCAAGTTCGCTTACCTAGGTATCAGTGTCTCATCTACCGAGACAGACATCAACAAGCGATGGACAGCTATCCATAGACTATCAGTCATAAGAAAGTCAGGCCTGTCGAGACTGCTAGATGGATGCACTACATGAACGCTAAATAAACTTCGGGAGAAAAAAGTTTGACGGCAATTACACAAGAATGCTGCAAGCAATATGGAACAAGTCACGTATATACAGGAAATACGTTAGGTTTTTAAAAAAAGATATCTGGATGCTAATTAGATGGGATATATTTGAAACAGAACGTAACGAACGGAAATTAGATTGTTTCAAATTTTCACTTTTTTTCGTATCCTTTAAAAATTAACCCTGATGAAGATATAAAATTTCATATTTCAAAACTGAAATGTTCTTACGTGGCAAATAATTCAAGCCATAAGAATAATTCTGTTATGAAGTTCTTCCTATTCATATATTACCAGTTTTCCCATATATATATATATATATATATATATATATATATATATATATATATATGCGATAAAGGAAATATTAAGCAAACAAGAGAGTGTACGTAGCTAAATATAATTATCATGATATAATAAAATTCTCGTATTTTTATGTAAATGCCGCTCCACACTTATCGAACAACTTCAAACATAATTCTGTCTCTCTGTCTCTGCCTCTGTCTCTGTCTCTCTGTCTGTATGTATTTGTGTGTGTCTGCGTGTGTGCGTGTTTTATAGATAGTTCCTGTTCCTCTTTCAATTTTTCTTACCCTTTCAGTCTGATAACAACTTCTCCAAGTGTTTTTTTCATCTCCATCAATCTCTTTATATCTATGTCCATAACTATCTCTGTTAATATCTCATCACAAAGTATTTCACTCTCTTACTCCCCTCTTTCTCTCTCTATCTCTCTTTGTACACACACACACACACACACACACATATATATATATATATATATATATAAACAGTAGAAATTGTGCATAGAGGAAATATAACACAGACGTGATCCTAATTCTAATAATTAGTTAAATACAATTATACAATTTCCGAACAGAGATCTAAATATCCTCACTACACAAAATATTTACTTTGCAATTTAGTGGATAACTGAACTATATAACTAAGTAAATAATCTGCCTAAATAGTAAATTGTCATGTGTCAATAACATTGCGTTGAGAATTTATATTTATTCAGTTTAGTTGTGGAATTCAACAAAATTTATCAAGCAAGCCCATTTGAAGATCAAGCACGTGAAACTCAAGGGCTGTGAGTATTTAATCTTTTTTTTATTTATTTCATTGTTGACATACAAATTATATATATATATATATATATATATATATATATATATATATATATATAGTAAGCAAAGAGTCAAATTTGATTCTTTTTACACACACACATACACGCACATATATGTGTGTGTGTATTTGTGTTTGAGAGCAAAAGAAAGACTGAGAGAGAATATAACCATTGACTTCTTGCTCAATATATATATATATATATATATATATATATATATATAAGCATAAATGAATCCGCTTAGTGGAGGGAATTGTGTGTTATCTGTTGGATGTCTGTACATATTTCTGCTCTCGGAATGTAGAGATGAAAGGAACGTTTTATCTACATTTGTTGGTGAAGATATAGTTTGCAAAAATTCCTTTTTCATCTCTGTGAGTCGCTTTCGCATTTTGATTAACTCCATCTCCTTTACTTCCTCACTTTCTTTCTTTCTATATATATATACATATATATATATATCATATAGAGGACAATGAAAGAATACATACCTAAATATGTAACGTGAGGGAAAGCAGAGTGAGCAAGAAATCAATGGTAATAAATAGAAAAAAAAAACGAAGATGGGGAAGAGAGAAGCATCACTGTATTTAGAAACACTAAAACCATGTCACACTGCGCTCACTCACACACACACACACACACACACACACACACACACACACATTTATATATATCCGTGTGCAGTTGTCCGCATATACGTCTAAATAAATGTTGCGTATAAAACAACTTCTTCCTCATCTCCCTACATATCCCCAACGTATTCACACATGTATGTACAATATATGCATATAGATGCATGGACTTTTGTTATTTCTGACTTTTTCCCTGGTAGAGCCATTAAAACGGCCGATCAATCTTTCTTTTTTGTTTTGGTTTGGTTTTTCTTTTCTTTTCTTTCGTTAAAAAATAGCAGCCAACGTTACTCTTCCATAAACTCTTCGGGGCAACCTTTCTTCAAGCTTTATGGCATCTACAAAGAAAAGAGCGAAAATTCATTCTTTTCTTTATGTATTTTTATCTTGTTCCACCTGACCAAAATCTGAATCTTTAGACACCCCGGTGCCTAACAACGTAAATGATGGGTTGTAGGAGTAGGATGCGGCTCGGCAATAGCATGTCGGCCATGTGCAGAAATCCTTTTTGAATTCTTCATAACATTTAAGACAGTAGATTTCATTTTTTTTTTTTTTTCAAAACAAAAAATAGATATATAACAACTCGATGTAAAAGTTGTAGGTTCTCTTCGCTTATTTCCATATTTGTCTTTTCCTCTTTAATTTTACGCATAACCCATGCGGACTTGATTCAGCGAATCAGAGTAGGTATTGGTTAAAATGAAGAAAGTCCACAGTTATCCGTCAACTATGTGTTCACATCTCTTTATATGGTAAACTTCGCTGTCTCTTAAGATAGTGGAGTCGACCATTAATGGGTTCAGCGTCAAATGGCGTTCACTTACTATTATTTCGCCAAGGTTAAAAAACATTAGTTATCTGATACATAATTATTTCCGTCGATTAAACTGAATAATCAATGCTTGTATTTGATTTTTTTTCATTTTGTTTTGTCTAAAGCGAATATAAAGATCAGTTAGCCAAGGGTTTCTATTATAATAAACGGTTTAACGTAACTACAATCATGTTTTCATTCTTGTTTTTCTGGAACATGACCTTATTTCTATGATTTAACATTCTTATCAAATCATGATACATTTTTATCGAAAATGTTTTTGGTTAAAATGATGATTATTCAAGTGCCGTACCTTCCATGCTCAAGAGACAACCCCTTGTGATTTGTGCTGGTACCCCAAAGTTACATTGCCTTTGCAGGGTCAGATATGACGAAGACAATAGAATAATCATACATATTTAAGAATTATACATTTTTTCTGCATTTAGAAACTAACTGACTGTAAACACAAATATAATAATGTTATGTTTGGTTAGCTGATTCTAACGTCTTGTCAACCCCTCAAAGATAATTTTATTAATAAAAGTTAAGGAACTGCATTCATTTTAGATTCATATTTAAGTTTTTGTGAAGTTGTTTCGTAATTTGCTTTTGTAGCATATCCAAAATACGAATTTGTAAAATATTCATATGCAGAGAAATCCTAAACACTGACGACTCTCTTTAGTTCAGGTACGAAACGTTTATTTACTTCTTGAGTTTAGTTTTTCGACACGAGGAGAGAGAGACACACAATTTTTACTATGCTGACTTTCTACTTCGTTCCTCAGTCACTCCCCAGCTTAACTGCCCGGCCCAGAGTCCAATCTCAACTCGCCTCGCCTCGCCCAGAGTCAAATCTCAACTTACCTCGCCCAGAGTCAAATCTCAACTAACTGCTTTTTTCAAAATCTCCAAAATTCCTAGCCAATCGCTTCCGGGCATGACGTCATTCACACTCCAGTCGAATTTCCTATCTGGGGCTTCTATTATGACATTTGTGAATGTCACATCCTCCACGCACGAGCGTGAACTCCTGCATTAAGAGCCGAATAGTTCAGAGCTTAACCAAACCGAATGACAAGATAGATCTAACGGAAATGATTAAATAAAAAAAAATCATTCCGTAATTATATAACATTTTGAGCTCAGTTAAATCAAGTTAGATCAATTTGACCAACGCATAGGATCCTAAAAGACACTACTATTCCGGATCTGAGTGACCTGGAAGTAATGAGAATGAAGGCACACACCACACTTAATAGGTCTCTAGAAATGGAACCTCAACATCAAGTGCGATTTCCCAAGTCTGAACGAAACGTTCGAATAAATATAGCAACACTCAGCTGAAATAGGTTTGAAGTCTTACAGCGAACACCAAAAGAAAATTTAGAGACATTTTTAAATGCCAAAGAAATTTTTTGCTAACAAAATTAAAAAAAGGAAAATCTCTTTTCCCCTCAATCCGTATGTCTCTCCCATCATCTCTGTTTCAGTGTATATTTCTCTCATTAAATGGTCTAGTCTTATACCTGGATATTAATCAATGAGCAGATAATTTGTGGATTGTGCGCTTGGAATCAGAAGTGAAAAAATCAATAGAAATGATCAGTCATGAAATATTTTCTCTTTATTTCTCTAATAGCGCATATATTTTTCGGCTCTCCCTCAGCAAAGTCTTAAAATGTCGCATAAATCAAATTGAAGGAAGGAAGAATGTGTTCCTTCAAACTTTATAGATTTGGTGAAAGAACATATCTTTTACAAACAGTGTTCGAAAATTTTCACAAATCCTCTGATAGAAAAATATGCAACTCACACAACCGTATCGTAGGTTTGTCTTTATACTGACTCTTGTTAAATAGTAAATCCACTCCTTATTTTCCATCTTACAAAAATTCGGAAAGTTTTCTCTGTTGTCAAGGGCATATAACTCAACCTGATTATGACAACTGAATAATGTTTGTTCATCACTGTATGCTCTATAATCGTAGGCTTATGCCGAATCAATACTAAAGCTGGCGACCTTTGTCGAGGGTGACCCGAAGGCTCCCTTTCCAAAAGCTACTACACAAAGGTGTAGGGAAGGGCATGACTCCTTTCCCTGGATTGCTCCAGTTTACCCTTAATCTTAACCTTATAATGATGAGTGCTAAACAAGGCGGCATGAAGTACCATTTTTAAAGTCTTTGGTATGATTCGACCTGGGATTGAACCCCGGTCACCTGGACCATTGGCAAACACTACTAAGCGTTCTAAAGAATCTGCTGATAGACACGAACAATTAATCACGTAATAAGCAGATACAGTAAATTACTGCAAAGTGAGTATAAGATTTGATAGAACTGGGTGGAAAAGGAGATCCATTGAGAATAATGCAAGAAGTTTAATTTGAACATACGAACTAATGGCATATGCATAACCCAGAAAATGAGACGCAGAAAACCATGCCCATATTTCAAAGTAACGACTACATATTGCTTCGAACAAAAGAAAAATCTTCATAGAACATCCAGCTCACACTGAATAAATAAAAAAAACATTCGTTCACACAAACAGAAACACACACACACACACACACACACACACACATATATATATATATATATATATATATATATATATATATATATATATATATATTTACACACACAAACATAGCAAAAAGTAGTTTACTGGTTAATTTTAAACCACATTAATTTAAATGAAGAATGCTTCAGAGAAAAATTCGAGCCCACACTGGATAAAATAAAAACTATACACACAGATAGAAACAAATGCAAAGAAAGAAAGAAAGAAAGAAAGAAAGAAAGAAAGAGAAGAAAAGTTTTTAAAAATCACTTGAATTCTAAACAACTTTGACACAAAAAACTACCAATAAACTCTATATCATATCAACTACACACACACACACACACACAAACACAAACACAAATACAAACAACGACCCGGAGCAAAACAAAAAAGCTTTATACCTTATCAAATATCAAAGACTAATTGGAAATTTTTTTTAAAAAATACACCCACAGAGGAGAACAGGAAAAAAAACTTAGAAAGAGAAAGAGAGATGAAAAGAAAAAACAAGAGAAAGAATGAACCAATCAATACAAGGTATCTACTAAGAAATTAAAAGGAATAAAAACCCCATTAAAGCGTTGACCACTATGTAAATCGAATACCACACGTGAAAAAACATTTAAAGTTCTCTGAAGAAAGATCTTGGCTAGAAACGTGTAAGAATAAAATAAAAATTTTTTAAAAGTATATAAATCACTTGGTAGACCTATTCGTTTTGATATATATATATATATATATATATATATATATATATATATATATATATATATATATATATATATATATATCACTCATCAATGTTCTCTGGGATTTTCAATTTTTTTTCTTTATCTAAATATAATATTCTAAATATCCATGTTCTTATTTTCTGCGTTTTTTCATGTTTTTTTCATTACCTTTTCGTTTTTCCAAATTTCAAAATTCGACTTGCCTTCTTTATTCGTATTTTGCGATCCACTTTCATTTTTTCTCAATTTTTCTTTCCTTCTTTTTCTTCCTTAAGTTCTTGTGCTTTTCAACTTTTTAAATTACTCGTTTTTAAAAAAACGTTTTTGATTTCACTTTTCTTATGTTTCTTTTTAAGTTTCATCTTCTCACTCTGTTTTTCTTTCCTTCCAATCTAAAAATAGGATATTCCCATAATTTTCAGTTAAAGAACATACTAAAATAGATTGGCATCACAAGTTCATTATGTCACAGTAGCAATATCTTCTATAAGGTGTTCATTTTGTCTTTGAATATTATCTGGTAATGAATATAACGTCATGTTTTATATATATATATATATATATATATATATATATATATATATATATATATATATATATATATATATGTATATATATATATATATATATATACGTGGGGCTTTCATTAAGTTTCCATATTTATTTTGTACAGGCATTTAAAATTATTTGGTTTGGTTTGGTGGGTTTTATGTCATATCAACCTTTGTAGGTTATTTAACGCCAAATACATTTTTATGTAAATAATCTGTTCTATTTAAAACAATTCAGTTTAGCATAAGTACACAGTTTGATTGTCAAAAACATTTATTTCAAACTATTCAAGAAGTTATATGTAACAATTCAGTTAAGTGTAAAAACAATTTTAATGTCGAAAAACTGTTCTATTTCAAATAATTCAGTTAAGCATAAGCACGCAGTTTAAATGTAAGTACGGTTTAATTGTCAAAAACCTTTCTATTTCAAGCTATTCAGTTTACTCAAAACATTCTGTTTAGCATAAGAATGCTGTTAATTCTATTTAACCCATAGATAGCGCCCTATCAGGTGCTACCACTCCGGGCCAGAGTGGACCTGGGAGTGATGGGAATAAAGAGGTACTCCCTATTCCCCAAAGCTCCAGCACTGCTGCAACCTCACCATCAGATTGTTTAGTGTTATATCCAGGACACTCGTTGGGGGGTTACCCCTCTGCAGAGGAGCAGTCAGTGTAGTTTACAGCCCCAGCTGACTGGGCAATTAAAATTAATTGCAGACTCTTGAAAATGCAGTATGTTATTTCTATACATCTTATTAGATGACTGACCATTTTGTATGATTTTAGGTTCAAAGAAACTGATACGGTTACAATTGGAATACACCCTACTAAAGCCTGATTGTCACAGCTGGTGAATTTCAAAAATGAACTCTGGATGTGAGATCCCTTTAGAAGAACGATATGCCATAAAATTTCTGTTCTAAACTTGGAAAAAATGCCACAGAAACGTTTGGAATGCTTCAGACTGCTTTTCGACCATGTTGCATGAATCGAGCATCAGTTTTTGAGCGGCATAAGAGATTCAAGTAAGGCAGGCAGTCTGTAAGGGATGATGAGAAGTGTGGGAGGAGTAAGAAAGTCAATACACCAGAGTTGGTTGGCCAAAGGGTTAAGGTTAGGGTTAGGGTTACTATGTTGATGTTTTAAGGGAGTTCAGGAAGAGATTCCTTGAGAAGAGCAGCACTCTTCAATTCAGGTCAGTGGCATTTCCATCAGGACAAAATCACCAGTCCACAAGTCCATCCTTGTCACAGACTATTTGACCAAGATGGGCATCAAGACACTTCCTCGGCCTCCCTATAGTCGAGACCTTGCTCCCTGTGACTTTTGCTTATTCGCTATTCTGAGAGGCTGTCATTATGAGACAACTGAGGAGATGAAAGAGGATGTGACGAAGGTCATTGACACGCTCACACAAAAGGACTTCGATGGGGCCTTCCAGAAGTTGTTGGAACAGTAGAAGAAGTGCATTGCAGCCGGAGGAGATTACTTTGAAGGGGAGAAAAGTGCTCCCTGTGACTTTTGGTTATTCCCTAAGCTCAGAGGCTGTCGTCATGAGACAATCGAGGACATTGCCGCCGGAGGAGAGTACTTCGAAGGGGACTAGAGTTTCATGTGTGTATTATGAATAAAAATGCCCATACGAAAAAAGTCTGGAAACTTATTTAATGATCCTCAAATATATATATGTGTGTGTGCGTGTGCGATACATTAAAGAAATTCTTTATAACAGCAATTTACTCCAATGGAGGCATATATATCGATATAGTATATCATGTATTTGGAACCAGAGAAAACGAAATGGTAAACAACGTTGTTATAAAGTACCAACTGTTTCATAAATTTATATAAGTAAGCGAGGTTCTATCTACTCTATCTACGTCCCACTGACTGTAACACTATTCCATTTTCCTACTTAACGGTAATTATTTTCTGCAGTAAGTTTGATATCTATAACAATAGCGAAGTAAAGCTTATGGAATAGGAAATATTGTATTTTTTACTGTATATTTGTTCTTGGATATATCACTCTTCTTGTGCGTAAATGAAAGCCCTTATAGATAAAAGAGAATAGTTATTTTTAGTTTATTTAACGTCATATCAAACCTTTATATGGATTTAGAGCCAAAATTTGATTTATTTGCAATTGTTTGAATATAATCAGTATAAGTTATATTTTAAAAGTATCATTGCAATCCTTTCCATTATAACACATTTTTATTTGACAATAACACAAGAATGCTGCGAGCAATGTTGAACAAGTCCGGGAGGCAACGCCCCACAAGGCACCAACTATACGGCCACCAACCTCCCATTAGGATAACCATCCAAGTTAGACGAACCAGACTTGCAGGATACTGTTGGAGAAACAGAGACGAGCTCATAAGTAATGTACTCCTATGGACCCCCACATATAGCCGAGCAAAAGCAGGAAGACCAACATTCATACAGTAGCTCTGTGAGGATCCGGGATGTAGCCCTGAAGACCTCACAGAGGCGATGAACGATAGGGAGAAGTGGCGAGAGAGAGAGTCAGGGATATCTGTGCTGGCAGCACGACATGATGATGATGATGATGGTGATGTATTTTAAATTATTCCAACCGAATACGTATTATTCAAACACAATTATATGGATTCGGGTGACTACTGTTACTGCTACTGATATGGAAAATACTAACTGCACCAATGAGGGAAGAGATTTACGCGTCGTACATAAGCCGTAGTCTGTTTCTCAAGGATAGGATGCTGCGAGGGAACCAAATGAACTTGAGAGCTAATATACATAGATCAACACAACCTCAAGTATAGCAAACAGAGACAGAAAAACCTGCCTATGACGTCGAGTGACTACAAAATACTGGCTTGCAAATCTGTTTAAAAAATCCTTCAAAATGTACACGCGATAAGGTTTATCAAGAATTCTTTGGATGACTGGACAGTGGAACTCACCCCAGGAGGGAAAAATCAGTTGAATTGAAAATCCTTTGAGGAGTCTTCCTGGGAGATGGGCTATCACCATAACTACTTGTAATAGTGATGATGCCTCTGAATCAAATGTTTAGGAAATGCACAAGCAGATGTAAACTTCATCAATCGCAAGAAAAAATTAGCCACCTTGTGTACATGTTCAGCATCAAACTGTTTGTCAAAAATAAAAAAAGGATTGGAAACCCAAATATAGACAGTGAAAATATGCTAAAAATTTAGGGATGGAAATTTGCATAGAAAATAGGCCATGCAAAAGTAAAAGTAGAAAACAACTAATGACTGATGGAACACAATTACCAAATCAAGCAATAATAAGAAAACAGGAAACATACACGCCGTTAGAATATAGAGTCAAGACATAGGAATGGAATCTAGCATAGAAAAATGAGCCAAGCTTGTAATGAAAAGTTGCAAATGATATCTGACTGACGGAATGAACTACCAAATTAAGACAAGATTAGAACGCTCAGAGAAAACAAAAACTACAAATACTTGGACATCTTGGAGGCTGACACCATCAAACAAGGGAAAATGAAATACAAAATTTAAAAAGAATAGGTCAGGTCAACAGAAAACTACTTGAGACGAAAGTGTCTAGGTGAAACCTTATCGAAGGAATAAATACCTGGACTGTATCCATCGTTAGATATTTCTGAAGTGGACCAGAGATGAACTTAAACAAATGGACCAAAGAACAAGAAAAGTAATGACCATGCATGAGGCATTACACCCCAGAGACGATATTGACAGACTATATGTATCAAGAAAAGAGGGTGGAAGATGACTTGCCAGCATTGAAGACGGCGTTGATGCATCGATACAACGACTCAAAGACTACTTAGAAAAATACGAACGAGGACTGATTGCAGCCCTCGGAAACGATACTGACAACTCAAAAGGCAACAGAATGACAATAAATTAGAAACAAATATGGGAAGAAAAACAACTCTATGGTCGTTTTAAACGACTAATAAACAGCATCTCAAACGACAAAATCTGGACCTGGCTACGAAAAGGAAACTTTAAGGGAGGAACAGAATCTCTCCTGATAGCAGCACAAAACAACACCGTAAGAACCAATCATATCAAAGCGAGAATTGATAAGACTCAACAAAATAGCAAATGTAGGCTATGTGGTGACAGAGATCAAACGATTAATCACATAAGAAGCGAATGCAGCTAATTAGCACAGAATGAGTATAAGACTCGACTCGACTGGGTGGGCAAGGTGATGCACTGGGAAATGTGCAAGAAATCTGAATTTGACCATACGAACAAATGTTATTAGCACAACCCAGCATCTGGATTAGTTCTTCGAACTATGGAACATGAAGGTGACAATTACACCAATTGTGATTAGTACTTTTGGTACAGCAACTAAAGGATTATTAAAGGGCCTGGAAGAGTTGGAAGTTGGTGGATGAGTGGCGACCATCCAAACTACAACATTATTGAGAACGGCCAGAATACTAAGAAAAGTCCCGGAGACTTGCTGTCTCTCAAACTCCAGTGAAAGACCATCAGCTTACGCTGATGTAAAAAAATAAGTAAATAATTAATTTCTATACATATTATCACAATTCCCCATTAAACCTTACACACTTATTACCATCTCTCTATCTTTTTCCACTCTTCCTTTCTCGGGTAAATATTTTTCCAACTCTACTTACTTTTCTAACTTTCATTTAAAACATCACCTATCTTTCTCTCCATCTTACCTTTTGTATACTTTTTAGACAAATCATTTACTTATGTTTGATTTTGATTTAACAAAAATCAGTTATTTATGCATGATTTTGTGAACTTGTTTCTTTTTCCTCCATCTTCCATTTCCCTACATTCTCCACCTCTCTCTTCCATTTCTTCTCTTCGCTTCCTCCTTTACAACCCCTTCTTTTTCCATTTAATTCAATATCTCTCTTGATGAATTTATTTGTTCTACAGCATTGTCTTAAAAAGTCACGTGACTTTTTTTAAACACTAACGCTGATTTATTGATTAAAAAGTAAACCCTTTTCCTGTATATGAAATATTTCGTCCCTGTTTTGTATTTTATTAAACATCCTTCGGTAATCTAACATCACTTGGTATCATTGTTTCCTAGTCTTGATGATGGTTCATTCGAACCGGGACGTTAAAACGTTGGCTTTCATTTACATTAGATTCTTCTTTTTGGATTACTTTATTTTTCAACTTCTTCTAATAATGATAATAGGTGGAGAGATGAATCTTAAAGAATATATTCAAAGTGAGTCAGCGAAAAGAACTGAAACACATAATATTGAAAACCAAACCTTTACAACATCTAGCGTCATAACATTAACATAAGAAGACAGGAAAACTGTAGAATCAATAAAATAGAAATTATTAGGCAACTAAAGACTATCATTTCTAAGAAATCTAAGCTGGAAAACAGTCAAAGAATAGAACGAAAAAGTCAATCAGTTAGTGAAACATATCACAACGGACATCACCGAACGGAACAAGTTCATCTATGCAGGAGCAAAACTAGTTAGTGATAAAATAGGTATCCCTCGAGGAATCCGAACAGAACAACAAGCTTGGATGGGAAATGAGGATAGGACTAATGAAAAAGTGCGCAAGAAAATGAAACTGCTAAGGAAAGTAAAGCGCGTGTCTTATTTGTCTAACTTTCTGAGATAAAGCTTGATTTCTCTCTATATTATAGATTATACGTAAAACATAAAGTGTAGATTATATAGAGAAAGACACGGAACCATTAACCACAGCGTAATCTAATAAAGCAAACTACCTTACAAGGAGTACAAAAATAGGCATGACTGAATGGGAAAGTTAGTTCACTAGGAATTGTGCAAGATACTGATAGTTGACTATACTAACTAAATGATATATTCACACACAATAAGCCATCCTGAGATTAGATGCACACAATTCTCAGGGATGTTGACATACAAACAGATCCCTTACTACCGGACAGAAGACCAGGTATTTTGCTAATATGCAAAAATAAATAAATAAATAAATAAATAAATAAATAAATAAAAAACAGAAAAGTGAGACGAATTGCCGTCTTGAAGACTTTATCATTTAAGCAGACCGCATAATGAAAATGAAATAGTGATAAGAGAGACAAATTTTCAAAGACTAAAACTGATGTGGAACATGTTAGTTAGGATTATACCATCAGTTATTGGAGTACTAGGAACAGTTTTTAAAGAATTCGAAGGGGGGCTGGAAGAATTGGAAATCATAAGAATTGAGACTATTCAGATTACAGAAATGTTGAGTTTAGCAAGAGTACTCAATAAAGACCTGGGTTAATGAGGAGACTAGAGGTTACTCAGATTCCAGAGAAAGACCCCCCCCCCAAAGAAAACTCCAATGTGAAAAACTCGCAAATAATAATAATAATAATAATAATAATAAATGATAATCAGAGGGATAAAGATCTGATCTGGCTCTTTGTATCATACTCGGGATCATCCATAAAGCGGATCAGAAAATAACTTCTACAAATGGACCAGAGAACATGAAAACTAATAATCATGCAAAAGGCATTACACCCCGGAGACGAGGTCGACAGACTATTAAAAAAATGTGGAGGAAGAGGACTCAGCATCATTACGAGGACTCGATGCCTACATTAAAAATAGCAAGGGAAGACTGATTACAGCGACCAGAAACAAGACAAACAAGGCAAGGGTCGACAGAGCAAAAATAACTACAAAACAAAAATGGGAAGAAAAAATTGTGGATATTTCAAGCCCCAAAGAAGCAGCATCTATCTTAAGAAAAATTGGTCATGTCTAAGTAAGTGAAGCTTTAAGAGAGAATCTGAATCTCTACTAATAGCAGCGCAAATCAACGGCATAAAAGCAAAAATACATAAGATGCAGCTAAATAGCAACTTTAGGTTATGTGAAAATAAAACGGTCGATCTCATAATAAGCGATTGCAGAAGATTAGCGCAAAAAGAGTATAAGTATAAAAATGACTGGCTGAGAATGGTGATTCACTGAGAATTGCGCAAAGAATGAAAATTTGGCCATATTGCTAAATGGTATACAAAGTAGAATCCGTGCTAGATAATGAGACGCATATATTTCTCTCGTCTTTTAAAAATACAAACGGATCACCCAAACCGGGTCACAAGAACCGACTGTGTGTTGATTTACTTGAAAATATGATTTGTCATTTAGTAGAATTCATCATCCCCACACTGATCGCAAAATAAAATCAAGAAAGCAAAAAATAGCCAAATATTTGACCTTGCTAGAGAAGAAAAAATGAGGGTGACTGTGAAACCATTTGTAGTTGGTTAACGTAGAATGGTCCACAAAGGCTTGGAAAAAGACTGGGGAAATTGGAAATCAAGTCTATCCAGACCACAAAATTATTAACGTTAGGTAGAATGCCGAGAAGTGTTTAAGAGATCTGAAGAGAAGTACAGTCACTCAGAATTCAGTCAAAGACCACCAGATAATTCTACTGTGAAAGATTCTCAAGATCTAAAATAATAATTCTTTATTAAGCTCTTTAAAGAACTTAATAAAACAGACCATGGATATAATATTACAACTAAAAAATAAAATACCTATTCCACATAAACGATGTATATAAAAAACATGATGACGATTTAGAAGATCTACTAAGCTCTATGAAAATATTTAGTGGCGCCATAAGAATGTCATTATCTTTGAAGAAATCTGCGAAAGTCACATTTAGGAAAGGAACTCGAAAAACATCACTTTAGACAAAAACACAGAACTTACAGAGTTTGAATACAATAAAACCAATAAATATTCAGGAATCACTGAAGCGAATAGTTTAAATTATACTATGAATAAAGTAAAAAAGGAAATAAATCTAGAGAAAAATAAGATCCATATTATGGACTGAAGTAATTTTATATCAATTAACGTCTTTACATTCACACTAGTGACATACAGTTTTAACATTATGCAGTGGCCGTTAGCTGAAAAAAAGGTGAACGCTAAAGTTAGGAAATTAATAACCTGCCATAGAATGCATCACCCAAGAGCCGGTATCGAACGTCTCTACATGAAGAGAGAAACTGTCCTACAAAACAAACACAAAAGTTATAAAGAAATACTTTGACACTTCAGCAGATTATATGCAACAGTTATTAGAAATTCGAGAAACAAAAGAAAAAAATATCCATTTGATAAAGAAAGCAAAACATTTTTAACAAAAAAGAAAGAAATATACATAAAAGATAAAGCCAACGCGGCAGCCAAGCACAAATGAAGAAGTAAAAGCACAAATACTGAATCAATCACAAACGCTTGCAAAAAAAAAATGCATGAATAATGTGCAGACAGAATTAAAATACCAATATAGAAATAGTTAAACTAAACGAAAATTACGGAAACGAAGGCGTGCCTTCTTATTGACATGTCACTGCTAAAAGGTAATAAAGTATAAGTATGTATGTATTATAAGATAAGTAGATACGAAGACCTGGAAATAAAAATCGAAAAAAAATGTGAAACCTTGAAACTATTACTGTACTAGTTACATAAAGGAAGACATAGCAACTTTGATTTAAGCAAGCTGGTTATTTTAAAATCTTCATTGTCAATTAAAATTGTATGATAACAAAGGTTTATTGTTCCTATTCACCCCCCCCGCTCGGGCAGGATATGACACAAGGTCAATTTTAAGCGGAGTTTAACAGGTTTGAATTCAGAGTTTTCCTTCTCCTAGACTAGTTGCCTCACCAAGGCTGAAGAACCTAGTCTGCCCTACTATTTACCCATAGCTGGAGGGAGAATAATTGGATTCATACCTTTCCCAAGGGTATTAGTGCTATGTGAAATGCAATCAGTCTCGTCCAGGATTTGAACTCGAGTCGCCGTGTCCAAAGGTTTATTGTTACTCTCAATAATATTAATGGTATTAGGCATGAACGCATGTGTTCTGATATTATGCCTTGTTATATTTGATACTCCATCTAGCACAAATGCCAGATGGACCAGCTAAAAAGCTGGGGTGCTAAGCCAACAGCAAATAAATGCTGTTGTCATTATTTACATACTAGATATTTGTTGCTGCCTACCATAAGACAGGACTTGACACAAGGTCAATGACACGAATGTCAGTTTATAGTGGGGGGGTTAAGTGAGAGTAAGATCAATAAAGGGACAGATTAACACATTAACGAAATATCTAGCAGTCCCAGTATATATGAAATAAAAATAGTTCACTATATGGAACAGCTCAAAGTCTAGGGATATATCAATGTGCTTCGATAAGTAACACCCGAAAGTATTCATGAAATATAGAATATATATAATCAATACCTTCTTCCTCTTAAGTCTTGAGTAAATAGCCGATGAAGGATTGCAAGAAACCGAAAGAAAAGCTGAAAATCAAATAACAATTATTTACTACAGTGGCAGAAATCGTGGGTGCAGTGAGTATAATTAAGAAATAATACTTGGCCTATATGAAATACTAAAAATTGCATTTTGTGGGATTTCGGAGAGTTCTATCAAAGTGACAGAAAAATATCATCCAAAAGAGGCAGTGAAAAACGATCCATACAACAGATATATAAAACCACTCACCTAGGTCTTAGGAAAAGATCTGGTGATGAACAGTAAGAAACCAAAAAAAAAAAAAATCTGACGATCGAATAATAATAGTAATAATAAAAGAGATCTGCCAAAATACTGAAAAGAGTCCTGGAGACTAAAGGGGAATTGCTGTCACACAGACTCTTGTAAAAAACCATCAATTAAAGCTGGTGTGAAAAGCTTGCAATTGCTAAAATTATAATAACACGACAGCATTGAATGTAGTTTCAATGCATCAACAGGAGGATTTGAAAACCGCGTTAAAAAGAACAAAGAAACACAAATTACACTGACCAGAAGCAAAACTGACAACATAAACATAAAAAGAACAAAAATAACGAGGAAACAGAAATAGGAAGAGAAACAACTATATGAATATTTCAAGTGACAAATTGGCGATATCTCTCACGCGGAGTCCTGGAAATGGCTACGAAAGGGAAACATTCGGGGAACAATTGAATATCTTCTAATAGAGACACAAAACAACGCCATATCGGCAAATTATGTTGAAGCGAGACGAGATTATATATTACAGGAAATGGACACGGCAACACGAGTTCAAATCCTGGATGAGACTGATTGCATTTCACGTAGCACTAATACCCTTGGGAAAGGTATGAATCCAATTATTCTCCCTCCAGCTATGGGTAAATAGGAGGGCAGATTAGGTTATTCCGCCTTTGTGAGGCAACTAGACTACAGGAAGGAAAACTCTGAATTCAAACCTGTTAAACTCCGCTTAAAAAGATTGACCTTGTGTCATATCCTGCCCAAGCGGAGGGGTTGGGTAAGTATGATATATTACAGAATTGTAAGTGTTAGAAGGAAAAAGAGATGAAAGAAAGATAAAACGACTCAATAAGAGCATTTCGTAAACAAGCCCGCATGGAGTACAAGAGTTGGCCTAACTGAATAAGGAAGGTGATCCCAGGGGTGTATCGATGCCAGGTGCCGCCCGGGGCCCATATTCATTATGCCTCCCCCATAAAGAGCCACTCAGGAACCAGTGACCGTGGACCCAGCTTCCCACCCTTCTCTACAATTGTCACCTAAACTCGGCCAGAAGACTAGAGCTTGTAATAATTAACAACTACAAAAAAAAAAAGAATCTCCCAGAGTAAGAACTTTCCGTCACGGCGGACAAGAGCGTGAAAATCAATATGAATAAAAAGAGGAATAAGTACTTTGACAGAAAACTAAAAAAAGTTGGGGAACCGAAAGAGTAACTGTCATACCAGTCATGATTACAATATTTGAAACGTTCCAAAAACCCTGGAAAGGGGGCTGGGAGTGTTGGAAATCAGAAAAATTGAGACTATCCGGACCATATCATTGTTAACATCAGCTAGAATACTGGGAAGTGTCCAATAGACTTAGGGTGACTTGAGCACACTCAGACTCCAGTGTAAAACCACCAGCTTACGCTGGTGTGAAAAACTCGCAAAAAAACAGGACATTCCAAAACAACAAGCAGCAAGTAGGTGGTGAATGCACCAACATATACCAACAAACTGATGACAAGGAAACAAAACAATTTTGGAGCAAAATATAGGAACGAAGAGAACTTATCAGAAAAGCCGATTTGAAAAGCAACATACGAAAAGATTAAGAAAGACTCGAAGAAGGAATGAAGGCGGACATACACTACAATTATTTAGAGCAGCACTTTAAAAAATACCAAACTGAAAAAGGCCAGTCCATGATGGTATACAGTGATACTAGTTAATAAAATTAACTTCCATCCATGATAGCCTGGGTATCAAAATAAAAATATGCCAACAAGAAACAGACTTACCCTAATGGATGACACAAGAAAAGATCACGCTGATCCAAACTGACCCCACAAAGGAACCCCCGTCGACAACTACAGACCCGTGCGTACCGATGATGTGGAAAATACTAACAGTACAAATTAGGGAGGAGAATTATGATTCGCTAAGAAGTCGCGAACTGTTCCCCATGAAAAAGAAAGGATACTGTAAGTGGACCAGAGGTACAGGAGAGCTACTATACATTGATCAACACATCCTCACGGTGAGCAAAACGAGAGAGAAAAGTTTAGATATTGCGTGGATTGACTACAAAAAGGCATATGATGTTGCCCCGCATAGCTGGATAATAATAATAATCATCATCATCATGTCGTGCCGCTAGCATAAATATCCCTGATCCTCTCTCGCCACTTCTCCTTATCATAAATCGCTTTGGCAGGTCTTCAGGGTTACATCCCGTATCTTCACATAGCTGCTGTATGTATGTTCGAGCTGGTCGTCCTGCTTTTGCTTGGCCATATGCGGGGGTCCATAGGCGTACATCACTGATGAGTTCGTCCTTGTTTCTCCAGCAGTGTCCTGCGTGTCTGGCTAGTCTAACTTGTATACTTTTCGTGATGGGAGGCAAGTGGCCGTATAGTTGGTGTCTTGGACTTGTTCAATATTGCTCTCAACATTATTGTGTAATTGCCGTCTAGATTCTTCTCAAGCCGCTTAGTAAGCGTCCATGTAGTGCATCCATATAGTAGTATCGATACAACAACTGCCTGGAAGAAACTGCGTTTCATTTTATCGGTCAGGTTTGATTTCCATATGATCGAGAGCCTATCGATAGCTGTCCATGATTTCGTTAGTCGTGTGTCGATGTCTTTTTCGGTTGATGAGACACTACTTCCTAGGTAGGTGAATTTGTCTACTAGTTTCAGAGAGGCTCTTTCTAGTGTGGTAATGTCGCCTGTTTGGTTGTAACACATATTTTCGGTTTTGTGTGCATTGACATGGAGGCCAATGCTTGCAGCGGCACGTTCCAATCTATGCTGTAAAAGCTGGATAATAGACTGCCTCAAAATGTTTTCAAAAGTTATCCAGGGAAGTCAAAAAATTTATAGAGAAAACCATGGATAACTGGAGAGTGGAACTGACAGTTGAAGGAAAAAGCTTAGGGATCTTGTTGGGAGTTGAGCTATCAACATCAATATTTGTAATAGCAATGATACCTATGATTTACATACTTAATGAATGCGCAGGTAGATACAAGCTTCAGAAATCGTAAGAAAAATATCAACCACCGAAAGTACTTGGTCGACATCAAACTGTTTGCCAAAAATGAAAACGAATTGGAATCCATAGTACAGACATTGAGACTATACACTCAATATAAAGTGAGGTAATTTGGCAGAGAAAACTGCGCCATTCTAATATTGAAAAGCGGAAAACGATATCGCTTGGAAGGAATTGAAACAGCAAAACAAGACAAAATCAGAACGCTCGGAGAAAGGAAACCTACAAATAACTGTGAATATTGGAATCTGTCATGTCAATGGCCTTCGTCACAGCCTCTTTCATCTCCTCAATTGTCTCATAATGACAGCCTCTGAGCATAGGGAATAACCAAAAGTCACAGGGAGCAAGCTCTGGATTTTTGGGAGGGTGAAGAACTGTCTTGATGCCCATTTTGGTCAAATAGTCTGTGACAAGGATGGAGTTGTGGACGGGTGTATTGTCACGGTGGAAATGCCACTGAGCCGATTTGAAGAGTGCTGGCCTCTTCCCAAGGAATCTCTTCCTGAACTCCCTTAAAACCTCAACATGGTAACCCTAACCCTAACCCTTTGGCCAATCAACTGTGGTGTATTGACTTCCTTACTCCTCCCACACTTCTCATCATCCCTCACAGACTCTCTGCCTTCCTTGAATCTCTTATGCCACTCAAAAACTGATGTTCGATTCATGCAAGTTAGTCCAAAAGCAATCTGAAGCATTCCATACGTTTCCGTGTTTAAAACAGAATTTTATTGCATATCGTTTTTCCTTGCATTTTAGAAATTCACCAGCTGAAACAAACAGGCTTTTAGTAGGGTGTATTCCAATTCCTGCTGTAGCTGTTCATTTCAACCTGAAATCATAAAAGTTGGTCAGTCCTTTCATAAGATGTATAGCAATATGTTCAAGAGTCTACGACAATTTTAAATGCCTGTACAAAAAAAATGTCTGGGAAGTTATTGAAGACACCACGTATATGCACAAAGCAGAATCTGTCCTCGAGAATTCAACGCATAAAATTAGCTGGGATTATGAGATGTAAACAGATTACCAAATCCCAGGCCCAAGACCGGTCATAGCACAGGGTGACCCAAACAGTACAGAACCCATAAACTTTTTTTTATTACTTCTGTAAAAACAAAGCAAAATAATTTTAATTCTTTTTTTTGGTCACTCTGTATTTATTGACAAGGAAAAAACTGCCATTAAGTGTATTTTGAATTTTCGGTGAAACACAAAGTGAAGTTGAAAGAAAGTGAAAAGATAGATATGTACTTGGATCTTGTTAGAGAATTAAAAAAGATCTCAGGAGCATAAAAGTGTCATTGACACCAAATAGAAAACGTGTAAAGCCTTGGAAAGCAGAGTGGTGGAATAGGAAATCAGAGGAAGAATCGAGAACATTGGATTAGTGGTAGAGTTTATGCCAATGGCCTGGGGGACTGGATTTCAATCTCAGATCGAATCATACGAAAGACTCAAAAAATAACACTTGATACCTCCTTGCTTAACACACAGTATTATCAATTTCTTTTCAAGGGTAAAATGGAACAATCCAGGGAAAGGAGTAGCCCCCTCCCCTACAATTCGGTGAAGTAGCTATTGAAAGGGTGCTTTAGGGTAGCCCTCGACAACTTCACTTTACTCAGAAGAGTGAGAAGATTTCATGAAACCTGAGTAAATTTGCTACCACTTAGATTCCAATGAATGTCCCCACCTTTAATTCAAGTAAAAAAACTAACAATGAGTAAAATAATAATTTTATCGGACCCTGTATCAATTGATTACAAAAAAGAAATTGTCACCTTGTGGATTTTGCAGTTTTAGTGGATTGAAAGTTAAAAATAAAAGTAAAAGAAAAGACAATCAGGTAATCGGAACACACCAAAAAGCAGAAAAGGCTGTGGAACATTAGAGTGACGGTAATACCAATTGTATACGGTGTCCTTGGAACAATCCCAAAACTGGTAGAAAAGAATTTATGCGGAACTTGATAAAAGAAGAAGGATCGCTACAAATCACAGTGCAGTTACAATCTGCTGGAAGACTTAGAAGAGTTCTGGAGACATCAGGACACTTGTTGTCACTCAGATTTTAGAGAAAAATAACAATTTAAAATTGTAATGAAATGTTGACAAGGCATGAATTAATAAAAAAAAATCATATGTTTGCACATAAGTATTGTGTTTCAAACATTTTTGTATACTTATAATAATTTTTGAATTTGATTTAGTTGATCAAATCATGGGACCGTAACATATACTACCACTCCTAATTGGAGTAAACCTAAGATTATTGATTATAAAGGGGAACTGCTGACCACCAGATGCAGTTTAATGTCAGAAACGGTTAACTGTTTTGAGTGAAGGTTTTACCTTTCTGCAAAAGATAAAGTTTGTATATTCTAAGTCCTTCCAAATGGACACCGATTAGTTTGTGGTGAGTAAGTAAAGTTTGTAATTTTGAAAAATAATCTATGTTATGTACAATATAAATAAATTGTGAACGATTTTGTTCTTGATATGGACTTAATTCATTATTTTAGTTAAGCCGGTTGCCAAACCAAGGCTATAGGACCCAGACTGACCTATTACTTCCTCAGGTGGAAGAATAGAATTATTGAATGTCTTTCGCAAAACCAACAGCAGGAAATGAAAAGGAAATATCTTCGTCTAGCTTTTGAGCTCTGCTTCCCGATTCCATTTCCATTATAACGATAATCCTTTTGCTAAACGCGCCTTACACCACAGAAATGTATGACCACCGGTCATCTTGAAAAAGATGAGAGGCGTACAAGATTTCAAACTCAAAAATAATGAATTTAGTCCATCTTTACACTACTTAAAGTTTTCCTTGTGTTAAATCCTGCTCATGGCAATAGGATTGGATATACAAATTTGTGTGGTGTTACGTCACGTGTTGGTCTCGCATGCTTCAAATTAGAACATGAAAATAGTGAGGTTAGCCAAGAATTTTTCAACAGCAGCAGCAGCAGCAGCAGCAACAGAGAAATGTATAACAATCTAAAAATAATAAATATACTAAAGCAATTAGCATTGTGAGTATTTTTATTACGCATATAATAGCAAAAATCAATTACTGTTTTTCTTGATTCTCAACTGACAAATGTATTTTTAATAATGCACCAAATATCAAGAACAAAATCGTTCGCAATTTATTTATATTGTACATAACATAGATTAATTTTCAAAATTACAAACTTTACTTACTCACCACAAACTAATCGGTGTCCATTTGGAAGGACTTAGAATATACAAACTTTATCTTCTGCAGAAAGGTAAAACCTTCACACAAAACGGTTGACCGTTTCTGACATTAAACTTCATCTGGTGGTCAGCACGATGTTTGGACATTAAAAAAAGAACTCGTCCAAATGAATTCAAATTTTAACGGTATGTATATCAACAACTCAGAAATATGCATCTAATATTCAAATGCTATTTATTTTCCAGTGAATGGAATTTCTATTCTTTAAAAAATATAGCATAGAAATTTCAGATCATTTGGACGGGAACAGGTCAAGTAATTAGATTACGAAATGATATCATTCTATCTAAAACACGCCGTATTTTCATACATTCCTTACAAAAATATCGCTCAACACATCGAACAAACTGTTCTAGTGTGTGTCTTCAAATATTCCAGACACACACATTGCCATACTCCACTAAAATTCAGTTTCAACTTGTTTTTAAATGATATTACTCAACTTTCGATTGAGAATTCCAATAGATTTTTTAATCAGTGTTTTAGCATGTATGTATTGTATTATTGTCACGTGATTCTTCGTAAAAAATAAATAGTCTTTTTCGCTCGACATTTATGTCTGCAATTTTACTAGTTTAACAGCTTTATATGTTGGTTTATTGGCGCTTTTATTTTTTTTTAAAGAAAAGAGGAACAAATACACTATAAATGACATCGCTATGATTAAACAACGATAATTTTGCATCTTTCTTTTTCGTTTTATTCTATTTTATTTCATTTTAGGCATCAAACCACAGTTCACATCAACCCAACACTTCATGTTCCACAACTTAATACAGCGTTAGAAAAGCCAAATTTAAAATAGCAAATGATACGATAACAGACAACTTCTTCCGTTCATCTTGATTACACCAAATGATGAATGGTTGTAAATTCAGCACGTTATATGTTACAATCTAATACAATAGATAGCCCAGACTTAGAGTCGCAAATGAGATAATGCAATCAATCATAGTGGCACTAAATTATGAAACATTTTTTTTTAGATTCTCAGATTATTTATCGTAGATATAAGACATAATTGTGATGCGGATATTTTTAGTTCTTAACTAATGTCTTTATTTATTTATTCATTTATTTGTTTTATTTATTTAATTTTTGTAAGTTAATTACCACCGATTGGGTGGTCAACAATAGATCGGTGAATTCTTTTGGTAAAAGAAAACGGTAGCAGAAAAAGTATAATTAGAATCATTCATTAGCATAAGAAGTTCCATGACTTAGAATCAAGTGAAGTTGATAACATTGGTTCACGTTAGATTCCAGCATTAAATTCAAAAGCTGTTCAGTATTTAAATAAGAACCAAAGCCAAGAGCCTATTCAGTAATGAGATGAGTATTCACAGCAGTGAACCGAGCGGTACATAGACTAAGAACAACAGCAATGAACAAACTCACTAATGAGATGAGCAGTGAACCGAGCGGTACGTAGACTAAGAACAACAGCAATGAGCCTACTCAGTTATGAGATGAGCAGTGAACCGAGCGGGACGTAGACTAAGAACAACAGCAATGAACCTAGTCATTTATGTGATGAGCATTCACAGCAGTGAACCGAGCGGTACATAGACTAAGAACAACAGCAATGAACCTACTCAGTTATGAGATGAGTATTCACAGCAGTGAACCGAGCAGAACGTAGACTAAGAACAACAGCAATGAACCTACTTAGTTATGAGATGAGTAATCATAGCAGTGAACCGAGCGGTACGTAGACTAAGAACAACAGTAATGAACCTACTCAGTTATGAGTTGAGTATTCACAGCAGTGAACCGAGTGGTACGTAGATTAAGAAGAACAGCAATGAACCCACTCAGTAATGAAATGAGTAATGACACTGGTAAACCGAACGGCACATGGACTACGAACAACAGGAATGATCCTACTCAGAAGTGAGATGAGTAATCTCACCAGATATGTACATAGACTAAGCACAACAGCAATGCGCCTACTCAGTTGTGAGATGAGTTATGACTGAAGTGAACCAAACGGTAAACCGACAAAGAACAACAGATGTGTACCTACTCAGTAGTTTGATGAGTAATTAAAAAGATTAGCCTTGTCAGTATTTAGGTATATGATCCAAAATATGAATCAACTCAGTGCTAAGATAATGAATCACATATATGAGCCTATTGTGTAGTTTTTTTGAGTAATCATAAAATGATTCTACGCAATTCTTAGATGGGTAACCACAGCAGGTTCTGTCAGCAAGCTTAGACATGTTTCTTAGACTATGTAAAGTTTTCTAAAAAAAACTATTCATGAATTTTAAAGTTAAGAAACGAACATCCAGCTCAGCAGTTGGATGGGTGATTACTTAGTCAGAACCGACTCTTTAAGCAAACCAAGGTATGTGTATCAGACTAAATAGTAAATTAGATGCAAATCAGAATAATTTTGAAGGTAAGATATGTTTTATGTGTTTTCACAGTCCTCAGAGAGAAGAGAACTAAAGTGGTTTGAGAATCGTATTTAAGAGGAAAATTGATTATTTACCACCAAATCAAACGCAAAGTGTAGTTTCATCGATATTATATGTATAATTTGTATCTGTACATTATTTATTCAAACGTCAAAACGTAAAAGTTGTTTGATCATAATTGTAGACATCATTTTACTGGACCAATTTTCCTCTGAAATACTATCTATATCTCCACTTTAAACATTATCAGATTATTAACCCATTTTTATCTCAAAATTCCAGAGAATATCATCATCTCTGTCATTGACTTTGATGGACACTTGGTTGGACGCATAATGTTTGTCAGCATGGTCAATTTTGTGTCGTTTGTACAACTTCCAATGTTTTACATTTCTCTACCCAGTCGTACTGGCGTTGGTTGTTCGATTGGTTATTGTTATCTTATTTTCATAAAAAGATATGGAAAACTTCCAGTCAGAAAATATAGCAATTTGATCAAATATTCTGGAAAAAATATTCTAATTACTGTAGCATACAATGATCACTGCCAGCCATTTAATTGCATTCAGGAAAGATCTATCTCATCCCTGTGGATGCCGTGAACTGGATCTGAATCGTCCGCATTCACTGTGAACCAGATACCAAACTTTTGGTAAGTTTACAAGATTATTCTCTACAATGCAGTTTAATGGGTCAAACCTTCTTACATTTGTAATTCTGTTTCCCTTCGTTGCATTTTATTATTATTATTATTATAGCTTTTCACATCAGCGTTAGCCAATTATTATTATTTACTCAGAGTTTTTCACATCAGCGTTAGTTGATGGTTTTTAACTGTAGTCTGAGTGACAGCAATTCTCCCCATGTCTCTGGGACTCTTCTCAGTATTCTGGCCGTTCTCAATAATGTAGTAGTTAGGATGGTGTCCACTCGTCCGCCAACTTCCAAGTCCTCCAGTCCCTTTAGTAATCCTTTAGTTACTGTTCTAAACGCACCAATTACAATTGGTATACTTGTCAACTGCTAGACGGGTCAATGCACCAACTGACACAAAAAATTGCACCATTTTGTTTTTTTATAGTTTTAAGTCAGGCTGGGTCTACTCTACATCATACTAAAAGTTGGACAAGATTGTAGTATGAGAAAGTTTCAAATTTCGAAGTTGAAAACTGACCGAGTTAGTGTTTTAAAACGTAATGGAAAGTCTTAAATGTTCAACTTCGAAATTTGAAACTTTTCCATTTTACAATCTTATCCAAGTTTTAGTATGATGTAGAGTAGACCCAATTTGATATAAAACCATAAAAAACAAAATGTTGCAATTTTTTGTGGTTGGGGTACTTTGGCGTTTTATTGGCTAGCATGTGCATGTTCCATAGTTTTTTTTTTAATTCCCTAGCAAGGTCAAGTTTATTATTATTATTATCTGAGTTTTTTACATCTGCGTTAGCTGATGGTCTTTCATTGGAGTTTGAGTGATCATAAGTCTCCTCAAGTATCCAGTACTCTTTTCAATATTCTGGCCGATCTAAATAATGCTATCGTTTGGATGGTTTTCACTTTTCCTTTCAATTCTTAGTCCTCCAGTCCCATTACCACTTTTTGCTGACACTGCAAAGTGCGCCAATTACAATCGGTATCACCGTCACTATCATGTTCCATAGTTTTTCGCTTCTCTAGCCAGGTCTAGGTACTTATCTTTCTTTATCATTTTCTTTCAATATTATCCTGTAATCAGCGGAAACTGCAGATTTTACTATTCGGCAGGTTCTCTTCTTTTTGTTGACTTTCATTAAATCTGGTCGTTTGGCTGAGATTAGGTGATTCGCTTGTATCTTAAAATCTTAGAGAACTGCGTATGTCTCATTTTCAAGGACGGATTTTAGGATATGAAAAAATATTTTTTCGTATGATCATATTTCAATTTCTGGTACAATTCCCAGTAGATCACCTTGCCTACCCAGTCTAGCCTTATACTCTTTTTGTGCTAATTTATGCATTCTCTTATATGATTCATAGTTTCGTCTCTATCCCCACATAAACATTGTTTGCTATTTTGCTGCATCTCATCTATTCTTGCTTTGATATAGTTGGTTATTATAACGTTGTTTTGTGCAGCGATCAGGACAGATTCTGTTTATCATTTAAAGTCTCCCTTTTTTTAGTCAAGTGGAAGTTTTCTCGTGTGAGATATCGTTTGTTTGTCGCTTGAAGTGCCTATAGTGCTGTTTTCCTTTCCATTTTACTTTTCCATGTATGTCATTTCTGTTGATGATTGTTTTATCTGCATTGCGTCTAGTGTCTCTAATGAGTTTTCATCGGTGCTTGTGTAGTTAGTCTTTGTGCCGTTGCACCGTTACGTCGACGCTATCTATAATGCTGGCAAGTCTATTTCCTCCTTCTTTCTTTGACACATACAGTCTGTGTCGTATCTAGGATGTTAGGCCTAATGCATCGTCATTAGTTGTCTTGTTCTCTTATCTACTTATTAAGTTCTTCCCTCGTCCACTTCAAATGTGGTCCCGGCTATCTTACCAGCAGAACAGCCCAGGTATTTATCCCTTTGATGAGATTTCTGCTATATAATTTGCTTTCGATGAAGCTTTCTCGTTTTCCTGAGATACACTTTTTAATTCTTTTTCTTTTATCTCCACTTGTTTGATGGTGTCTGCTTCCAATATTACAGAGTATTTTCAAGTATCTTTTTCGCTGAAGGTTCTGATTTTTTCTTGATTTGGTAGTTCCATTCCGCCCGCCATGTGTCGTTTCCCGTTTTTCATAATTATCATGGCGCATTTTCCTAAGCCCAATTCCATTCCAATATCTTGACTGTATATCCTCACTGCCTGTTTGAGGGTATCCAATTTTTTTCATTTTTGGTAGACAGTTTGATATTGTCCTGTACATTAGGTGATTGATCCTTTCTTGTAATTTTGAAAGTTTATATTCGCCCACACATTTCCTGAGTGGCATCATCATCACCAGGAACAGCAGCGATGAGAGCGCTTCGCTCTGGAATATTCCTCTCTGGATTTTGACCACGGCTAAAATTTTACCATCTGACATCCATTCCACTCTCCAGTTCTCCTTTCTTCTAACGTTAATATCTTGTACATTTTAAGGCAGTTTATCATCCTACTTAAGAGGACCATATCCTAAGCCCTTTTGTTGTCATTCGACGCCAAAGCCAGATTTTTCTGTCTCGTTTTATTCTGGCTGAGGATGTTTTGATCAATCTATAGGGGCTCACCTTTCCCTCTGGATCCTTTGCTGCATCCTTTCTGTTCCTCAGGAAACAGTCTGCAGCTTAATAACGAATTGTAAAACTCATCTCTAATTTGTGCCTTTAGTACTTTCCACATCATTAATAGACACGTTATATGTCTTTACTTTTCTGGGGTGATACCTTTTTGTGGTTCTTTTTCGATCAGGTTGTTTTCAGGGTGACTTTTCCCTTGGTAATATATTTTGGAATGTCTCTTTCTTTTAAGCATCTGCTCATTTCGATTGTCAGTATGTCATGGATGGAAGTGAACTTTTTAAACCAGACTCCATTTTCGCCATCAAGGACTAAAATCTTCCATTTCGGTATTTATTTAATGAATCTGAGTGAATCAATGTGTATATTCTCCTTTTATTAATTCCTTTTTTTTTTTTTTTTTTGGATTATGATCCAACTGATAACATATATTACTCCAAAATCGTTTTGGCTCCCATGCATCGGGTTGATAGACTCTTTGAACTTTCTTCCCCCAACTTGCTGACAGAATTTTCTTTCGTTGTTTTGAAAGTCCAGTTCAGTCTGTATTGTTTGGTCCCATGTCGTCATCTTTTCAGTCTTCCTTCTTTCGCCAGTAACTTCAGATTTTTCTCTTTGAGTTGGATCTTTTGTAATAGTGTTACTTTTTCCTCTTTGTCCCAACATCTCATATTTTTCTTCTGATTTATCATCTTTGCTTTTTGCTGTAGATTTCTTACCTGTGTTTCCAATCTAATTTGTCATACCGGTTTAGTCAATTTGTTTTTGTTCTTCAGAGAAAACCCAACTTTTTCACCGTTTCGCACATGGATAGATTCGATTGTTTAGTTCTGTCATGTTGTTCATTGGGACGTTTGTTAATATGTCTATTATTTTTTTTTTTTTTTAGTTTCTGTTTTAACTAATTTCCAGTCTTGATTCCCGAGAAAAGACAATGCGATTTTATTTTGAGACATGATTTTCTTCATAATCTCTACATTCATTTTTCTTCTTATGTTATTGTTTATTTTCTCTGTACTTGGTTATGTGGTGTCTTAGTTTCTACAACTTAGCATTTGCCTTTGGTTGAAGTTTTCAGGCATTTTTGTAATTAGCGTCTCGGTTACTATAATAGTGGTATGTTGACATGTTTTTGGTTATATTTGTCCAATAGTTCAAGACCAGAAAACCAACATTTCTTAATTATTGCCCTTAGCCTTTGATTTATTGTCTTAAATCTAGCTAACTCTACCGAAATATTTTTTTATTCTTTTTCTATATATTCTTTGTGTTGTGTTACTCCTAAAATAATAGCAAAGTGCCCGTTTGTTACTTTCATAGAAAAAAAATCTAACTTATTCATTTAAAGTAATTTAGTTAAAAAGACATAAAATCTACAAAACGAATCGTTTTTTGCTTTTTTTTTTCAAAGCACAGAAGACTTTTTTTTCTATTTCTGGACGGTCTGTGTCCAATCTGTATTACTGCCTTCTCTACATGTGCAAGAATTCTGAGGTTTGGTGTTTATTCTTTGGGTGTTTTTTTATTGAGTTATAAATATACTCACATGTTATTTGAAAGTCTTCTATTATTGTTATTATTATTTCACTCTTTTGAGAGTTTTTCTCACCAGCGCAACCTGATAGTTTTCCATTGGGATCTGAGTGCCTGCAAGTATCCTCAGATCTCCAGAACTCTTCTTAGTTTCCTGGCTGATCTCAACAGTGATGTAGTTTAAATGGTCTCCACTAATCCTCTTATTTCCAAGTCTTCGAGTCCCTGTTGCAATTCTTTGCTGACTGTACCAAGCGTAAAAATTAAAATTGGTATCATTGACACTCTCATTTTCAAAATTTTTAAATTCTCTAGCAAGGTCTATGCCTTTTCGCTTTCCGATTTTTTCTTGATTTTGTGACCGATAAAATGAAGCGCAGTTTCTTCCAAGCGGCGGTCGTGTCGATACTGCTATATGGACGCACTACTTGGACGCTAATTAAACGGCTGGAGAAAAAGCTCGACGGCATTTACACAAGAATGCTGTGACCAATATTGAACACGTCCTGAAGGCAACACCCCACAAAGCACCAACTATACGGCCAGTTACCTCCCATCACGAAAACTCTCAAAGTTAGACGAACCAGACACGCAGGGACGAGCCCATAAGTGACGTACTCCTATGGACCCCAACATATGGCCGAGCAAAAGCAGGTCGACCAGCTCGAACATACATACAGCAGCAATGTGAGGATACGGGATATAGCCCTGAATACCTGCCAGAGGTGATGAACGATTGTGAGAAGTGGCGAGACAGTGTCAGGGATATCCATGCTGGCGGTACGAGATGATTACAATGGCGATTTCTTCAGTAGTTTGACGTTTTGCGCTTTTCATTATTTGTATAGCACTTCTTTATAATTATTTTACACCGGATGTACCTGATGGATCCTCATCAGAGTTAGAGCGACAGCCAGTCTACTCAAGTCTCCAGGATTCTTTTCAGTATTCTGGCCAAGCTTATTAATTCAGAAGTCTTGATGGTCTCGGCCCGTCCAATGATTACTAAGATTTTTAGTCCTTTTATCAAACCTTAGGGGATTGTTCCAAGCGCATCAATTACAATAGGTATTTTTATAGACTCGGAATGAAGAGGCAATAACACGTATTTTTAAAAATATAAACTTTCTTTTTATTAATGAAAAATTCGAAAATGTTGCGAGAAAGCGAGCGAGAGAGACAGACAGACAGACAGATAGACAGACAGACAGACTGACAGAAATAGGGAACCACAATCATTTAAATCACGTTGAGATAGATGTATTTAGAGCCTAGCTTCGTCGTGCTTCTTTCACGGGGGACAGATACAGTATCATCGTTACCTTCATTACCCATAGTATTCTAGTTCTCAAGCAAATTCTATATATTTGTCTCTCTTTTCACTTTCTTTCAGTTTTACTCCGTAGTCTGTCGGGAGTGCAAAGTCAACTATTTAGCAGGTTTGCTTTTTTTTTACTATCTCAAGGTTTGATCGTCTGGCTGAGGTTAGGTGATCCGTTTGTGTCTCAAATTCCCAGAGTTCTGTGAGCGCCTCATTCTGTAGTACAGTTTCCAGGTTGTGCATATACCACTAGTTAGTATGGTTAAATTTAAATTTCTTGCACAATTCCTACTTGATCAACTTGCCCACCCTGTCGGATCATTATTATTATCATTAGTTTTATAACCCTTCGGGATTTTTCACTCTAGACTTAGTTGATGGTTTTTCACTGACGTCCTAGTTACTGCAAGCCTCATCAGGTCTCCAGGACTCTGTAGTCTGGCCGATCTCAGCAATGCAGCTGTTTGGTTGGTTTCGATTCGTCCTCCGATTTCCACCTTTTCCGGCCTCCTTTCCAAGCGTTTGGGGTCCGTTCCAAGCATGCCTATTTCAACTGGTATCATCGTTACCCCATGTTTTTTTAGCTTTTTTAGTCTTCTCGTAAGGTCCGAGTACTTGTCTCCCTTTTCGTTTTCATTGATTATCTCTTTGTGGGCCGCTGGGACAGCTAAGTCAACTATCCGGAAAATTCTCTCTTTTTTTTTAAATCATCAATATGTCTGGTCTTCTAACCGGTCATAGGTTATATCGCAAAATCCCAAAGAATTTTTTCCATCTCATTGTCCCGGACAAATTTTCTTTTGTGCATGTACCATTTGATAGTATTGTCAAATCCCAATTTCTTGCACAAATTCTAGTGAATCGAATTACCCATACAGTCGTACCTAGACTTATACTCCTTTTGTGGTAGTGAGCTACATTCGCTAATTATGCGATTAACCTTTCGCTTTCTTTCACCACGTAACCTAAACTTGCTATTCTGCCGTGTCTAATCAACGTTTGCTTTCATATAATTGGTCTTGAAAGATTAGTAGAGCTTCAGTTCTTCTATTGAGGTTGATGAAGTATTAGAGTCCTCGTATTGATACATCTTTAATAATGGCGAGTCCGCTGTCTCCTTTTCTGGACACAAATACCCTGTTTATTTCTTCTCTTGAATATAAAGCCTTTTGTATGGTTATTAACTTTCTTGTCGTCTGGTCTATTTGTCTGAATTCCTGCCTTGTTCATTGCAAATTATTTTCTAACAGATCTATTTGATACATAAATGGGTTTGGTTTGGCTTGATTTCATTGTTTATTGGCGCCATAACCTTCGTGAGGGTTTGACTGCGAAATCCATCCTTGAAGACGAACAGTATTGGTACAATATAACCGAAACTGAAGTGAATACATACGTTTCTCTAGAGTATTTGTCAGTACGTGAAGCTAATAGAATTCGAACTCACTAATATAGCTCAGTCTAGCATGTTAGCTACTAACCCACGGGGATTTCAGTTAAGAGGTAGAGCCATTTTGGTCAGAGGAAGACCGGAGACTAATATCAATTAAATTGTACTTCATACTTCCAAGATATCCAGAAATGCAGCCTCATCGTCAGACGCTGTTTAGTAAAATACCCAGGACATCCTTTTTCTTGTTGATTCGTTTTACTTCGCGGCAGAGAACACAGTGAGCTGAATCTAAATCAACTAACAAAGATGCATCTCCACACCATAAGGTTGGTCTTTGAAACTAGTGGACAAAATCACCTCCCTCGGAAGCAGCGTCTCATCAACCGAAATAGATATCAATACGCGTCGAGCGAAGGCATGGAGAGCTATCAATACGTTATCGGTCAAATGATAGTCAGACCTGTCCGATAAAATAAAACGCATTTTTTTCCAGGCAGCAGTTGTATTAATTCTACAATATGGATACAACGCATGGACACTGAAAAAGAATATAGAGAAAAAGCTTGAAGACAAGTGCCCAAGAATACTGCAAGCTGTAATGAACAAATCCTGGAAGCAACATCCCACAAAGCAGCTGCTATAAGGCCACCTCCCTTCCATCTCTAAAACCATCAAAATAAGATGAACAAGTCTTGCTGGACTCTGTTGGAGAAATATGAACGAACTCATAAGCGACCATCTCCTCTGGACCACTTCACACTGACGATCAAGGGTTTGAGGACCAGCTAGAATTTATCAACAGCAGCTCTGTGCCGATACCAAATGCAACCTAGAAGACCTGCCGAAACTGATAGATGATAGAGACAAAAAGAGAGGAGAGTCAAGGAAATAAAGGCTAGAGGCACGACATGATGATGGTGAATATATTTGAGTATTAAATTAGTCCAATTAATCTGGTTTAGTTTCGTTAAGTTTCTTTCCTTTATGAGATATCAAACTTCCTTAGCTATTTAATGCAAAAGCCATTCTTTTAGAAGAACAGAGGTGATACAGTTTAACTCATAACTGGATGGATAAGTGCTTTCATCCATTTTTAAAGGGCTTTAGCTCAAAGTGAACGTTATAATGCTATTACGTTACGAGGACCCCTCCGCTTATTAGTCATTCACGATTTTTTCGTATTTGTTTGAACTTTGGATATTAAATTTTTTTAATCATTGATCATTACAATCTACTCCAAAAGTATCGATTAGGAACCTTTAAAATAAATGAAATTTTAAACGAGAGAATGAGAATTATATTTGCATATATATTAAACATGTCATTTTCGTCAGCTACAAAAGCTGCTATAGTTGTTCATACAGCGTCAGTGCAAATTGATAACATAAAAGAAAATATTCTTAAAAATGTAATAGGAAGGAAATTAAAATAACAAATTTTCGATATAAAGGTATTCAAGCATTTCAGTTTAGTCAAACAGTTCTAATTCAAACAATTCAGTTTGGCATAAGTATGCAGTTTATTCTATTTAACCCATAGATAGAGCCCCATAAGGGACTACCATTCCGGGCCAGTTTGAATCAGGGTGCAATGGTAATGAAGGGGCGCTCCACATTCCCCAAAACCCCAGCATCTCTGGAACCTCACCATCATATTTTTCAGTGCCATATCCTGGACACTGATTGGTGGTGTCTCACTCTTCTGCAGAGGTGCAATCGGTGTATTCTATTGCCCCAGCCGACTGAGCAATGCACCGAGTTAAGGTCAAAACTGTCCTTTTTTAAACAATTCAGTTCAGCATAAATACGCAGTTTAAATGCAAAAACAGTAAACACTCGGAATCACAGTTTACTTCTATTTAACCCATAGATAGGACCCTTATTAGGTGGTACTACTTCAGGCTAAAGTGGACCTGGGAGCGATGGCAATAAAGGGGTAATCCACATTCCCCAAAGCTCCAGCATTACTGAAACCTCACTATCAGATTGTTTAGTGTCATATCCAAGACACTCGTTAGTTGGTTGGGGGGGTCTTACCACTCTGCAGAGAAGCATTTGGTGTATTCTTCAGCCCTAGCCGTCTGAGCAATATTTGAAACAGAACTGTTTATATGAATAAAAATGGATTCGGCATTAAATAGCCTACAATGGTAGGTTTGCCATAAAACAAAACCGAACAAAACCAAAACGAACCAAACCAAACCAAACTTCTGAGTTATTTAATATAGATATTTCTAAATGTTTACTCACTATCATAACTTTATTTTCAATGAACTTTGACCTTCTTTTGTTAAATATCTATTTTCTATTTATCTATAATATATAATTTTCACACCGATGTACCAAGTATTCCTATCTAACACTAATAGTTATGTGGCTTTAAGTTCTAAAAGTCTACAAAATTTTTGAATATATCTTTTTAACCCATATATGTCACCCTAACAGATTCTAACAGTCGGGGTCACTGTATAACTAAGTGTAAGAACATTAAATAGATACTCCGCACCCCCCAGAACTACAAAACTAGCTTCACCATTTTATACACTTGAGAGTTTTAACAAGGACATTCTTTTAAGGAGTTTAAGCTCTCTGCAGAGGATACATTCAGCGTATTCTGGGATCCGCTGACATTGCTTGTCAATAACTAGCTTGCTTCTATAAGTGTAAACTTGGATTATAAAGCGGCATTGCTATAGCGACAGAAACCTATGTAGGATTATACTGAATAAAATATGAATTGCCTATCAGTGAAACACGCTTGCTATTGATCCAGATGAAGGTGTGCTAATGGTAATCGCCTTGGAAAACAAATACACCAGCCAAGTTTCAATCCTGGACAAGGTTCTTTTCATTTAACTGCGGCCGAATGTCTTCGGTAAAGGCATGAAACCGTCTTTTCAGTCCGACTAGCTTTTAGTTAATTGTAGAGCACAAAAGACCGTAAAGCCTCGGTAAAAATGACCAGTTTAGATAGAAACCCCTGTATTTAAAACCCTTACCAGCATGGTGTGATTAAATGGTACGTCCATCATTTTGAATTCCTTAAAGCAATTAGACGTTGTGTTCAAATTTGTTCTGAGGTCTGCGCAGACATGAATGCGAATTGTAATGCACATTTACCTTCTGTTGAATAATTCTGCTTCTCGAAGAAGATACTTCGATTCAAGCTTGCCCAAGATTGTGCAACATCTAGACACAGATCCCTCGTCTTCCGAAACTGATGGTTGATATAAAAAATTAAAGTATATTTGGAGCGGGAGAAATCTACTAGGGCAATGTACCCAATCAGATTAAGAACTCTTATCAACAATTATGTTTTGCAAATCTTGCCCGCTAACGACTGTTCCACAGTCAGGCGCCTAGATTATCAATATTCAAAGACTTAATATTGGACTGTGATATGTGCATAACGGAAACCAATAAATAGATATAATGTCTTTCATTTGGGTTATATCTGTTCAAATAACATTTCCTGAGGAACACGTTTCTCTAATTTTGAGCATATATTGACGAGTTAGCCTTGTCTAATACGAAGGTGCATTGGCAACAAAACCTAATGTGGTAGTGGCACGTATTGAAATAATGAAAGTAACGAGTGAGCGTTACTATAAGAAAGAAGTTCTGTGTAGGTGGAGACAATTACTATCGAAGCTGGGTAGTGTAATAATTGTCTGTATTGTAACCTCGAACTTACTGGTGCTGAGTGTCGAAGAATTGAAAAGTGTGCATCTCTACGCATCTGTGTAGGGTGACGGTAGGAAGGGAAAGAAATATTTGGGGTGGAACAGGGACGAGAAAAAAAGAAAGAAAGAAAGAAAGAAAGGGGTGAGTGAGAAAAGCAAGAATGTGACGTAATCATTGCTTAATCTAGATGGTGAGTTTGCGCGTGCAACGTGTCAGTTCTGTTGACGGTTACAGCTTAATTCGACCATTCAGAGTGACTCATTTCGATAAAGAAATAATATATGCTTAATCTACGCGCTACGTTTGCACTGATTTGACAGATCAATATCGATTCTGTCGAAGACTTCTCACGTTCTTTCTTCGCTTCCCAGCTTTAGTTTTATCGATAGCAGCAGTAAATTTTTCCTCTTGAACATTATCTCTTTACATAAGTTCACACACACATACACACACACACGCAAATATATATATATATATATATATATAGAGAGAGAGAGAGAGAGAGAGAGAAAGAGAGAGAGAGATAGCGGAGGTGAGTTAATGTTTATCGTCGAGGAAGTGAAAGAAGTCAGCCAAGTTCAAACTCTGGACAAATCTATTTGTGTTCCACTTGGCGTAAATGCCCTTGAAAGAGACACGTATCCACATATTCTACCCTTACAGCAAAAGGTAAATAGTCGCTCAGAATAAAATTTCTACTGCTGTATAGAGCAGCCGGTATAGAAGAATAAAATATTCGAAATTCAAAACAAGGAATTATGGCAATTCGAAGGTCTCAACATCTTTGTCATATCTACGATACCAAGTAATATAAAAATTTTCCCACTCATAAGATATAACAGAAGTGTGATAGGGAGGGGAGGCTTGCTGCATAGGCAACTACTAGTGGGCCATATAACCTTGTTCGTTTCTATGCTTAGAAAGATCCATAATCTACAAGACTCGTTGATAGCATTTGCAAGCATCAAACAAATCGGTGTAGATTTCATTCTAGAGGAACTCACAATATATATATATATATATATGTATATATATATATATATATATATATATTTATGTGTGTGTGTGTGTGTGTGTGTGGAGCTGTTTAGTGGCAGCAACATTAGCTACTTTATCTTTGGAGCTATTTAAGTAAGTTATTAATCGATTGCTAACTTTGTTGTTCTTGCCCGGGAAGAGCCCTACAACCAAAATTTCTTTCACAGATTTGTCGGTGGTGTCCATCATGTCCAGTGCTCCTAAAACCCAACAAAACCTGAAATATCAATCAACATATAACAAATTGTTCATTATAGACACATGCCTAAGAATAAAAGACTAAAATATATGAATAAATGCAATTTATAGCAATACCATGTTCCTAAAAATTTAGCACTTGATGTGATTGTATCATATGCTAGCCTCATTCGACGATCCCCTCCTTTCTTTCAGTCTGTTTTCTTTCTCTAAGGGTAAATTCTTTTAAGATTTAAGTTGCGTATAAAACTTACAATTGGGTGCAAGATAAATCTAATATCAAATTTTCCCGTCTTCATTTTTCACAAAGTTCCCAATAATACGATTGGATAACTTTTAGGGTTAAAAAAATTAGGCTGCCGTTCTTTCTTAACCTTCAAAGTTTTTGATTAGATGAATAAGTTTATATCTCGTTCACCCAGGAAAAAAAAACAACACTTTTCGAAACTTATCAAATAATATTTTTATAAATAGTTTTCTTTTTAATTATCTAAAATGGTTTAATACAAATTATCAAAAGTCGATAGCATATATTTTGTTAAATAGGTAGTATAAGCTATGGAAATTTACTAAGCTTTTTGCTTAGATGTGGCACAAGGCCATATGAAAGGGGCACCCAATGAGACTCGAACTCACTCGTGTAGGTTCGCTAGCCGAGCTTGCTAACCATTAAACCACCAGAGGTGTTGTAAGTATATATATGTAGCGTATGCGTACACCTCTATCTATGCATCCTGTATACGCAACTGGGTCTATGCTTCGTGTGCGCTTGATATGCACACGTGTACGTATGTGCCTTGTGTGTATACACTGTTTGCATGTATGTGTGTGCACCGTGTGCATGTGTACGCACCATTGCCGTGTGCCTACTGTATGTATGTTAGCATCAAAGGGAAAATAAACGATGATAATGAAATACAATAATCAATGATAACATCTACTCAGGGTGAATTGAGTAGTCAGTCAATCGTGCAGTGCTCGAGGGTCCAAATCATCAAAATGTCCAACAGGCAAACGTCTCTACTTTTTAAATGGCATCAATAAATCAACGCGTAACATTTAAAGTATTCTAACTCTGTGAATGATTACTATTCTATTTAAATAGGCCACATGATACGTTCATGACACTAGAGCATTTGAAATAATTACGCAGATTTCTTGATATATTTGTGACAAGAGACTTAAGAAACAAATGTCTCATTATTATCTCTATAGACTGATGGTATAATAAGTCATGTTAACTATCCAATAACATTTTTTGAATTGGAGCCAGATCATTATCAGACAACTTGAGTTCTAAAGTTGGGTGGTGTGGGTGATTGGTTTAATCAACGCCAAAATCAGTCATTTGTTTAAGCAATTAGTTACTTGTAACTATTCACATTTAAGGGTCCCTTTTCAAGAGCTACTACACCGAGGAGTAGGGAAGGGAGCTACACCTTTCCCATGATTGCTCCACTTTATTGCTGAGTGTTAAGCAAGGAGGTATCAAGTGCCATTTTTAAAATCTTTGGTATGACGCAACATGGAATTGAACCCAGGCCTCCCGGATCATTGGCGAACACTCTACCCACTAGGCCAGTGAGCCGGACATTTAAGAATAATCATATATATATATATAATATAATTGGCCATCCTATTATCATATTTACCCAATCCCTCCGCTCGGGCAGGATATGACACAAGGTCAGTTTTTAAGCGGAGTTTAACAGGTTTGAATTCAGAGTTTTCCTTCTCCTAGACTAGTTGCCTCACCAAGGCTGAAGAACCTAGTCTCTCCTACTATTTACCCATAGCTGGAGGGAGAATAATTGGATTCATACCTTTCCCATCATATTATTATTCAGTAACTATTCGAAGTAAAAATGTGATGGAGTGTCACTTGGGTAGCAGTTAGAGTAGCTATATGCCGGTTCGCGAATGGTTAATGTGGGGCGTTAAAAAGAAATATTTACATAAAAATTCCGACCACCAAGTATTCCTAACTTGAGAAGTTGGTGAGGAATTGATGATCATTTGTAATCATCAAATCAGACATGAAAAAGGAAAAAAATACGTCCTGAGTTTAACCAGTGATAAGCACGGAATTGTCTGATAAGAAAAGTTTTGTATAGATTTAAATAACGGTTTAAATCAGATTAAAAAAAACAATCTAAGGTAATAAACCTTTCATAGTCAGTCAAGTAAATGTGGATCTTTTTTCCCAAGAATAACTCGACCTTTTGATTAAACCAATTGGAAGTGACTCCTGCTGAATACTGGTGGATATAGTCAAAAAGCACTAATCTATGGTCCCTTTATCAGTCTGGAATTATGAGTGTCTGCGAGTGTAGTAAAAGGAAAAAACATTCTACCTCACCATCGCTAAAATTAAGAACTGCCGAGGAAGAACTTCGTTAAGAGATACTTTTATTTTATTTTCCTTGTATATAAGATAAAGACAATAAACCTTTTGTTAAGTGATTTAGCGGGTTTGATCGTTTCTTTAAAGTTGTTCCAGTTCTAATCTAACAGTGTAAACGACGTAAGAGGTACGAATTAATAAGCGACGCAAGGAACCTGACATTGTTTTGTAGACACAATGAATTGTTCCAAGGGTTCATCATGAGACCTTGCCATCACACCAATACCTCAGAATCATGGTTGATCTAACTATTCTACAAGAGAATGATACTTGATTCTCAAACTAACAGGACTAGTTTTGAGTTACAGAAATAGTATTCACTATTCCATTGTTCCAACAGAATTCCTGTTAATTGATCAAATGGAAATAATTATATATCTTCCATTAACATTCCCAATCAAATATGAATAACTTGCCATAATCATTTTAAATAGGTTAACATTTTACTGTTAGTTGTAATACCAATGATTTAAGATTTTATGTATTAATGTAGTCATTCTAAGTCATTCCAAATATAATAAAAAACAAACCAATTGAATTCATAAATGTTACCCTTACAGTAATGCCACTATCTGGTCAGAGTGTAAATCTGTCAGTAATGTTTAAAAATGAAAGACTCCACATCCCCAGATGCCCAGAAATGCAGTCTCACCATCGGATGCAGTTTAGTATCATGAACACAATACAAATATGTTTCCCTTCAAACTCTGGACGCGGCTGGTTGCGTTTCTTGTCGAGCTTACGCTTTTATGAAAGAGATGAATCCAATGGTTCAATTTTCAGCTTCATATAGAATGTAGGACGGACTGAGCACTTTACACTGGGTTCGGCAACCAGTCTAGGAGAACGAAAACACTTGAATGCAAACCAGCTGTTCTTCGCTAAATAATTTACTTTGTGTTTTTCCAGCTAGTGGGACTCTGCTTGAGTAAATACACATTATAAAGAGCGAATTATCATATTTACCAACTCCTCCACTGAAGAACCTAGTTTGCCCTACTATTTACCCATAGATGGAGGGAGAATAATTGGATTCATACCTTTCCTAAAGGTATTAGTGCTATGTGAAATGCAATCGGTCTCGTCTAGGATTTGAACTCGTGTCGCTGTATCCATTTCCTACGACGATAACAATTACACCACGGGCGAGTTATAGTGTCCGGAGAAAAAATATGAGTCATTTCTGTCGTAATAATCGTTTTACAAATGTGTTCAATAGGCTTTCGCCATTTGCTTGCAAATGCATAACCAATGATGTTATGTATAAAGATAGTGAATTTTTGCAGAAAACTTGCTCTATCCAACATCGTTATTTCGCTTTGTCATTCTATTTTAGATTGCAGGTAAATGAATCGGGATTATTACTTAGGAGCGATACATGTATACCATTATCATAATTATGTTTTGCTTTCTTTGTTTTAATGGTTTTTCAAATTTCGTCATTCATTCAATTTTAAAGCTATCCTTGTAGAAGAACAGTAGTGGTACTATTCAGCGTATAGATGGGAAGAAAAAACCTCATGCCTTTCTTTAAAGTATTTCTCTGATAGTAAATGTTATAGCGTAACTTCTCGGCTGCAGTTCAGTACTTCAGCCACTACACAACAACCTAGTGTTCAAAACAAAAAGCAAAACTAACACTCATTTACTGATTAAAGAATTTTATTACAAAATTTACTTTTAATTCATGGCTGTTGGCTTCTAGTTATTATTCTGATTATTGAATACTTACATATGCACAAACATATGCATGCACATTTTCTTACAGTGAGGTATTAACTGGGAATTTGAAATTGTATAAAAACACATTTCTCCTCTTTTTCAAACTTGCTTTCGTTTATGCATTTGTCATTGATCAGTCTTATTGCAAGGTTTGCAGGGTTTGGCTGTAATAGAATGAAGCCAGCGTTTCCCATTCTTGTACATCGATTAACGCTTAACTATTGGAGTTAATATCGCGGAAAATAGCTAAAAGGTAAGATCTCAAGATTTTGCGAAGCGTATAAATCATATAAAGCAGAAAAGAGAACAAAAGACTCAAAGATAAACACGTGATTGTCAAAGAGGTTATTCCATTATATTTCCGGGTAAAGAATTTTGGCTTGGTATATGTAGTCATATACACGTGGAGGTATGCCGAAAATGGGGGAGCTTCAATCTGGAAGAACAGAAGAAGAAATGATGGGGTATTTCTCATTTCTAATACAAGCACAGAAATAATCTTTCATGAATTCTTGCAACATAATAGGGCATAAGGATGTTTTTTGAATAAGAAAATAAAGTATATATATATATATATATATATATATATTGGAGGTGCTCTTTTTAAAGAAAAATTCTAATTACCATTTTCTTATTGTACGATTTTGTAATTTCTTGGTGCATCCAGTTGGAATCTCTTCGTTATCTGAGCTCCTAACAGAGTGGAGATGGAATTGGTGTAATTTAGAATGATCGAGTCATCTTGGCGCCAGTTTTAACCGTTAACCAGTGACCTTAAGTAAGAATAAGGCTTCACACCAAAAAGAAAATAAAGAAACGGGAAATGACCCAACATTTCCTGTTTCTATAATGTGTGGAATGGTATAAAAGATTAGTAAATTACTACTTCCCCTAGAGTCCAGTTGTTGAGTAGTCGTCACGACGTAAGTACTACCAACACTCTATTAAGGCTACAACTAATAGTGCTGACCTCAGCCAACCGAGAAGAAAAGAGACAACCGAAAGCGAAGAAGAATATAAGAGAAATCTCCTCGGTGACCAAGCATTTTTCAGTATCCACATCAAAAGCGGTAACATCACATTCTCGCACTTTCTATCACATGGGTCTCAAACACGCAACCCGAAAACTAATGTTCTTTATCACGCAGCAGAACGACTGTCATAACTAATATTTTCTTAAAACTTTCGAATTTGTCCTTCACCACTGATTTTGTTTTCCGCCAGAGAAAGGTCAAATATACTTTCGGAGATTGTTATCTTTCAAGAGAAAGACATAAATACAAGTCATCACAGATGCAGAATTTTCCGTTTTTTGGTTCATTCCGTTCGGTCATTGAGTCAGGATATTCATAGAAATGAGATACAATGTACGGGGTACGTTTGAAGGACTTTTATTTGTTCTTGTAGAAACTAACACTTCTCGGATCTTTGGGTGTTTTTTTTTATCAGCCCTTGCTATGGCTTGTTCCGCTCGGGTCTCCAATCAGAAAAGACCCTGAAACAAAAACGGCTTTTTTTGAGTTCTCAGGACCCCGAATCCCAAATCCCACTTGTGTTGGTCTTATGCCTCACCAGTTTTCACGACCACTTAAATGTCTCAAGGAGCCAGATAATGTCGTCAACTTTTTGCAATTGCTCTCTTCAGATCTGATGAAGCATATCTTACTGAATTTAGCCTGCTAAACAAAATGTTAAATTTTGTCGACAAGTCTCTCTTCCGGCTGCTCTTTTGTGACGCATCTCTTCGCACCCTTATCTACTAGGTTATAGCCTAACAGAATAAGCAATGTAAATAAGTTGGCCTACTTATCTTTCGACCGTATATTATTCATCACTTAATCATGATCTTTATATATAACACTACTTTTTGTCTTCAAATTCTTTTGACATGTCAGGTTCCTTTATTCTTTGTCTATATTCTATTTCAAGCATTTTACTCGTTTTTCTACCGTAAAAGAAAAGCTGATTATTTTCAAACATGTGTTTGACATTTCTGCCGAATGTTAAGAGAACTACCGAAAACGCAGTCTTTCAATTCAATGCCTGAAATATGTGAAGAAAAGACAATCGATTATTCATTGAAGTGAAGGAGGAGGAGGAGAAGCTTCATTTTCAGCAAAACTGCATATTTCTCCGGTTATCTTTGCCATGTCAGCTCTTATGGAAAGATAACAAGACATTGCAACTTAGTCTTGGAAAGAAGTATAAAATAACTATTTCACCGGATTTAACGCTGTTTTTTTCTCTTATTGTTTAGAAATTTGTAGAACTTACTTATAAAACTTTACAAAACTTTTTTTATGAGTTCATTGTCAAAAAATGATTCACTGGCACTAGCGTTGAAATACCGTTAGAAATTGATTGAGATTTCCTCTTGTCAGTTAGGAAAATCCGTATATTTTAATAGATGATGACATAGATAGAAAAGGTATTCTTGATGGAGATGGTATGGTTATGCTTTAAATGTTAGTCATAAAAAAAACTTTTTGATGCTTATGTTCATTGCTCTTCTGTCACTGGGTGCTCGTATTTAGAGTAAATAATGCATATGTGTAGGTGCGAAAAGATCTAACGAATATGTTCGAATATAGGCGTAGCGTATATTATATATATAATTCGTGTGATCGTGGCTATATAGGTATGTGTTTGAGCACAGGCTTAGCCTGAATGTATGTATGTATGTATGTATGTATGTATGTATGTATGTATGTACGTGGATGTGTGGATATAGTAGTGTCAAAATATTCGCTAAACAAGTTATGTGACACATTCTTAAATATGATAAAATAGAAGGATAAGTCGATGGGGGTGAAAGGTTTGGTTTTGTAAATGTCCATGATAAACAGAAGTTTACAGTGCTTAGTGTTTATCTGTCATATAAAAAGAACACGTTACGACCCTTCCCCCCCATGAATCTCTCTCGTGTTTGGTTTCTCTATATTTATCCTTTCTCTCTCTGTCTCACACCCACACGCACTCTTCTCTTACAATATGTTTCACTCTGTGAAGGAGAAGACGGACAGAACCGGAGTGTCCCGAGTGGGGGGCGAAGATTCCCGAAGGAGAACCGGAAGATTTTGGCCGTCAGCTTTAAAAACTATTTTCAATGAATCGGTCGAGATTGGACTGGGTATGTTGGATTATCTTCTGCGTCCGGCCCCTACTTATAGAGAAAGGAATTATTAAGAAAATCATCGCCGAGGAAAAAAAGAAAGTTCAGAGGAGACTAGCAGAATTAAAACTAGCTCCAAGACAACAGTGAACTGGTATAGCGATTCCCGGTGAAAGGAGAGGGAGAAAGAATCTTAACCTCTGGGAAAAAAAAGTAAGACAGTAGTTAATACTTTCTTTTTACCTTCTCTTTCTTTTGTTGCTTTCCACGAAGGTTTTACGATTTTGCCCCTCCTCCTTTGATGTTAAACTGTCACATTTTTAATTTTCTTTGGGAAGATTATGGCCCGTATATAAAATTGACAAAATTATCAGTAATGAAATAAAATAACCTACAAATTATTACGTTTTGTTGCGTTATGTTAAATCTGTTATTCTTTCCAATGGTGTTCGCGGCTGAGTGACGGCCCGTGAAATTTTTTTCGTCCAAGCTGATACACCATAGTGGTTGTTTTCCCCTGCAAGGATTAGGTATGTCACCTTATCCACCACGAACGGGAAGATCGTGACAGTTTGTAATGAGATTTCCACTGCCAATAATCTTTTGAAGAGAGATGAACTGATCTTCCTCAACAATTATTAGTTACTACAACCACAGATTGGTCTCTATATTCTTGTTCTGAGAACCTGTTTTAGAGAAGAAACAGTTTGAAATATGAACTCCGCTTTAAGAATTAGTTTGTGCTGAATCCATCACACAGCAGAGAGATTGGTTATTTACATACACTACCAATTGAATAACGACTACCGAAGAGACGTATATCACGAGAGTCATTATATTTGACGGAAATTATCGTCCTGTTACATTCGATACGTTAACTGATCCTTGCAAGTCGGTCTCTCGACAATGTGTGTATCGATTTTTTAGTGAAGGAAGAAATAAATGAAACAAGCAGGAATATTAAGATTTGGAAAGTAACCCCTATGGAGGTGAACACAAATAATATCGATGACATTTGAGAGTAGTGATGCGATGAATTGGAAATCACCCCGATGTTGTTGGGTGCTGACCAAAAAAAAAACATGTCAATTTTATTGAATAGATATGTTAAAGTCCAAACATAGTCTCTTTTCAGAAACAGAAATGGCATAATTATATACCCCGCGTGTTTGGGAGTGACACTCATTAACTGACTGACAGAAAAAGCGAGAAGACGCGAGATGCCAGGAAAAGACTGAATAAGTCAAAGCTGCGGGACGCAAGATTTTTACGCCGATTTAGAATTAGAAGTTAATTGATATTTCCTCACATCAACACGCCTGAAGATCGTCACCCCCTATCTCTATGCTGCCTCTAAAATAAATAAGTTTCTTTTCTTGTTTCTAAATTTATGCTTTCTATTCAGGAAAAGGTCATTCAAGAAAAGTGCCTTCCGTTTAGTCGAGTTTTACTACAAGTGTCAGTTTTTCATAAAAAGTAAATATTCTTCTCAATTGCATTGATTACGTTTTGACTTCAGTATTTTTCATTCTCCAAGATGTGTTTCCCTACCAAGATTAGAGAGTTCAGTCTCCTCCGATTTCTACCTATAGCTCCAGTTATAAAATAATCCTAAAATGACGTGCTGAATCCCTGTTTTCTCAAGTGTATTAGCGCACAAAATAAAGAAAAAACAGCTTCGTCTAAAATGCAAAATTGGTCTACCGAGTTTATTTTTTTACGATAATACTCATGACGACATTGTGCCTTCACTTAGTTTTTAGTTTTATTAATCAATATCCTTTTTTTTCTTTTTTTTTTTTTTTAGGGCAGACTAGGTTCTTCAGCCTTGGTGAGGCAACTAGTTTAGGAGAAGGAAAACGCTGAATTCAAACCTGTTAAACTCCACTTAAAAATTGACTTTGTGTCATATCCTGCCCGAGCGGAGGAGTTGGTAAATATGATTAATCAATATCCTTTTTTTTTTTTTTAGGGCAGACTAGGTTCTTCAGCCTTGGTGATGCAACTAGTCTAGGAGAAGGAAAACTCTGAATTCAAACCTATTAAACTCCGCTTAAAAAAATGACCTTGTGTCATATCCTGCCCGAGCGGAGGGGTTGGTAAATATGATTAATCAATATCCTTTAATATGCCAACATAGTACGGTAAATATTGGTTGAAGTACAAGAAGACTGAGTCAAATGGTAGTATTCCCGTGGTGTTATGGTTAAAGCGATGGACTGCGGAATCGTAGTGAGCGAGTTCATACTCCAGTCACGCTATTACGTTCACTTTCGGGCAAATACCCTTGTGAAAGGTATGAACCCCCTTATCCTCCCAGCTATGGGTTAAATAGTACCACTGCTGTTCTTCTAGGAGAATGGCTTTGGCATTAAATAACCTACAAAGGTTGATATGCCATTAAACAAAGAAACCAAACCAAACCAAACTGAGTCAAATGATTCTGAAATTAAACGATTTTGATAATAATCAATACTGAAATATTCTTCTACTCTGACTTACTCTTGATAAATTTTCACGCTTTTAAATTCGGATGTTTTAATTAAAATGTATTTTTTAAAATTTTTTATCCCGGTTCAAACCCAACCTGAAGGTTATTCTTGCATCTGATCTAAATTTTCTTTTATCCAATTGCACCCTTTCGTCATTCGTTAGAAGAATTTTTAGAGATATAATGAATACAAACAAATTAATAGTGTATCTATTTCTAATAATAACTGGATACGAAGAAAAATGTGAAAGATATTCAGTAATTTAAAGAATGGCATTAACATTGTGAATACAAGTCCCCAAAATAGCAGCACAACGGAAAATGACAAATTTTATAAATGCACAGTAACCAGTTAAATTCTGGTTACGTAATAATCAGATGGGTATATATTTAAAAAATTAACTGTTTTGTACATAGTGAGAATTAAACCACCGATAGTGTATTTTAGAAGAACATGAATCTATTCTCTTCAGCATCTATTGTTAACTAGTATCGCAGATTGGGCTCTTAAAACTTGGTACAGCAACTGCTCATTGAGAAGAAACAGTTTGAATTCAAATTAACTGTACCAAGCTTAAAAATTGAACTTGCATAGCATCCAAACCGTTGTGGAGAGATTGGGTAAATACGAGGTTCATACAATAAGTTTCCAGGCTTTTTTCGTATAGGCACATTGACTGATATTACACACATGAAACTCTAGTCCCCTTCAAAATACTCTCCTCCGGCTGCAATACACTTGTTGTACCCTTCCAACAACTTCTGCAAGAACCCATGAAAGTCTTCTTGTTTGAGCGTGTTAATGACCTTCGTCACAACATCTTTATATGTCCTCAACTGTCTCATAACGACAGCCTCTGCGCTTAGGGAATAACCAAAAGTCACAGGGAGCAAGGTCTGGACTATTGGGAGGGTGAGGAACTGTCTTGATGCCCACCTTGGCCAAATCGTCTGTGACAAGGATAGAGTTGTGGACTGGTGTAGTGGACTGGTGTATTGTTCTGGTGGAAATGCCACTGACCCGATTTGAAGAGTGCTGGTCTCTTCCGACCAAATCTCTTCCTGAACTCCCCTAAAACCTCAACATAGCAACCCTAATCCTTTGGCCAATCGCTCTGGTCTATTGACTTCCTTACTCATCCCACACCTCTCATCATCCCTCAAAGATTTCCCGCCTTCCTTGAATATCTTATGCCACTCAAAAACTGATGCTCGATTCATGCAAGATGGTCGAAAAGCAGTCTGAAGCATTCCATACGTTGTTTCTGTGGCATTTTTCCAAGTTTAAAACGGAATTTTTTTGCATATCATTCTTCTAAAGTTTCCTCACGTCCAGATTGCATTTTTGAAATTCATCAGCTGTGACATTCAGGCTTTAGTAGGGTGTATTCAAATTGTTGTTGTAGCTGTTCATTTGAACCTGAAATCATAAAAAATTAGTCATCTTATATGATTTTTTAGCTATAACATACTGAATGTTCATGAGTGTACGACAATTTTAAATGCCAGTACAAAAAAAGTCTGGAAGCTTATCGTATGCGCCTCGTATATACACCTCCAATAGAATAAATGCAGAGATATGATCAAAGTAGACTTTTAACTAACATATTTAAGCCAATTGAATTAATAAAGAGACAGATTTCTGACCAAGTGGTTGAAATTCTGAGAATTGGTCGTAATAGGCGGGAAATCTACTTCCACATACAAATATTAGGGTTATAAACAGAGGAATTCAAGAACTTACGCTCAACTTTTCTATTTTCTGAGTATATCCATATGTCCCTTCTTCGCCCATCAGACGAAGCGGAATCACACAATGCTTTTGCTTAGAAGGTTGGTTTTAATTATTATTGCCATGTAATCACCAATTGATAATAGCAAAATTCGGGGGGGGAGGTGTCCGTGGTGTAATGGATATCGTCGTAGGAAATGGACACGACGACGCGAGTTCAAAGCCTGGACGAGACCGATTTCATTTAACGTAGCGCTAATACTCTTGAGAAAGGTATGAATCCAATTATTCTCCCTCCAGCTATGGGTAAATAGCAGGGCTGACTGAGTTCTTCAGCCATGATGAGGCAACTAGTCGAGGAGAAGGAAAACACTGAATTTAAACCTGTTAAACATCGCTTAAAAATTGACCTTGTGTCACATCCTGCCTGAGCGGAGGGGTTGGTAAATAAGGATAATTTATTTAAATGACTTATATCATTTTCTATGAATATGTTTGAAATATTTTACGTGCTTGTTTTCGGTCAACCATATTTTATTCGTTGCACTTTTCAGACATTTTATTGTTAAATAAGTATGTGGTGTTGAATAAAAATTCTTAAGTAAACCTTGTGTTTTTAAGTTTCTAGTAAAACATCCTGAAAAAGAAATGACGAACTCATAAGCGACATTCTACTATGGATGCCTACACATGAATACTCCAGTATCTGTCAACCAGAAAAAAACCTTGCTTTTGTAGGCTATGTGTGGACACTGGATCTCGTTTAGAGGACTTAACTAGAGCGATGACCTCGAGAGAGTCAAAGGAATCCGTCCTGTCAGCAGGTTTTGATAAAATCAGATAAAGATCAAGAGGTGTACTGTATTTGTTGTAGAAGGAACAACCAAATTTTGAATTGAATTTCTTGTCATGTCACTTACTTTGAACGCTTAACTTAAAATTGGTATTAAAACTACTAAATTCTTTGTATAAGCCACTCGGTAAACATCCATGTGTATTAAAAGTTTTAAAGCTATTCTCTAAGGGAAACTTCTGTGTTATTTTCTTGACGAATGGAAGCTACAAGCAACATTCGTTGGATCTTCTCGGCAGATTGAAATTGTTTACAATACTCCAGGCATTTAAGAGAGATACAATGGAAGTAATTTGGCAAAGTTCCTACATATTTGAGACTAAGGGTTCTCTATCGATTAACGCGACATCCTTATACAATGAAGTCTATGGAACGTGGTCGCCAGCGAGCCAAAATGTCTTCTCGCTGTCTTTTGTCGACACACAGCAGGTTGTCCAAACGAGAAAAACCACGTGTTATCACGATCGTCTATTCCCCGAATTTGATTGGAGGACAATCACGTCTGCTAGAAATGTCGTTATTGTTCATAAATTTCGAATGCAATGGATTTATTAATACATTACAAGTAGAGTTCTTGTCGATATGATGGCATGATTTGTGTATGAATTGTCACTTCAGTCTAAAATCAGATATGTATATGCGTACTCTAACAATAATCCCGCTACTTCTGTCTTGTTACTTTATAGAGCTCTCTGGCTGAGATTATAACGTAGTAGGCGTTCATCTTCCTCGTTGAATTATGATATGTGTTATAATTATCTTTAAACTAAAGATATATTCAAACAAAAAATTGAAACTGTATCAAATTAGAATTATTTAAAAATATTTAAATCACTTTAAAATTGATAAGATCTGTAAAGAATGATATAAACAATATAACAAAAAGAAAACATGAATAGTTTGGTTTCTTTAATGGCATATCAACCTTTGTAGGTTATTTAATGCCAAAGCCATTCTCCTAGAAGAACAGTAGTGCTACTATTTAACCCATAGCTGGGAGGATAAGTGGGTTCATACCTTTCCTAAGGGTATTTGACCGAAAGTGAACGTAATAGCGCGACTGGAGTACGAACTCGCGTACTATGATTCCGCAGTTCACCGCTTTACCCATTACACCACGAGGACACCACCGTTTGTATTTGATTTATTGATAATATTTATTTAAAAAAATTTACATTTTTAAAGTTTAAAATTAATTCATTTCTTTGGATTAACGACTTATTGTATGAGGAGAAATTCTGCTTTTCTTGCAACACGAATCTGATATGTCAAGTACCACCAGCATTTTAATTACTTTGTAGTGGAGCCAAGTTGAATGTCTCTCATTCCATTTGTCTATCAATTTATAAAACAAGATATGTATTTAAACCATGTTAATAAGAAGCGTTCGGTTTTCCTTAGGCAGAGTAATCATCATCATCATATCGTGCTGGCAGCACGGATATCCCTGACCCTCTCTCGCCACTCCTCCCTATCGTTCATCGCCCTAGGTAGGTCTTCAGGACAACATCCTGTATCCTCACATAGCTGCTGAATGTACGTTAGAGCTGGTCGTCCTGCTTTTGCGCGGCCATGTGTGGGGATCCATAAGAGTACATCTCTTATGAGTTCATCTCTGCTTCTCCAGGAGTGTCCTGCATGTCTGGTTCGTCTAACTTGAATAGTTTTCGTGATAGGGGGCAGGTGGCCGTACCGTTGGTGTCTTGTGGGGTGTTGCTGCCAGGACTTGTTCAGGATTGCACGCAGCATTCTTGTGTAATTGCCATCTAGTTTCTTCTCCAGCCGTTTTGTTAGCGTCCATGTAGTGCATCCATAGAGCAGTATCGATGTGACCGCTGCCTGGAAGAAGCTGCGTTTCATTTTATCGGTTAGGTCTGATTTCCATATAATCGATAGCCTATTGATAGCTGTCCATGCTTTCGTTAACCTCGTTTCGATGTCCTTTTCGGTTGATTCGACGCTGCTTCCTAGGTACGTGAATTTGTCTACTAGTTTAAGTGGGGTTCCTTCTAGAGTGGAGATGTCCCCCGTTTGGTTATAGCACATATATTCCATTTTGTGTGCATTAACATAGAGGCCTATGCTTGCTGCTGCTCGTTCCAAACTATGCAGAAGTGTTTCGGCTTGGTCAGGTGTATTTGCCAGTATCGCTGTCATCGGCGTAGTCGGCATCGGTAATTGTTGTTGCTGGGTACCTTCTGCTTCTTTTCTTCGTCAATTCGAAGCCATTCTCTTTGATTTTGTCAATAGATGTTCTAAGTACGTAGTCTAGACAAATGATAAAGAGGTACGGGACCAGCGTGTCCCCTTGTAGTACTCCTGCTACAATGTCAAAGTATTCTGTGTCTCCATCCGGTGATCGTACTTTTACTTTAGTGTTTCTATAGAGAATCGTTATTGCCGCTACGGTTTCTTTAGGTATGCCGTACGCTAGTAGGATTTGTTCCATCTTTCCTCTGTGAATGGAGTTGAAAGCCTTGGTAAAGTCGACAAATATTAATGTCGCTTGTAGGTTCTTTGCCCGTACACCTTCAAGGATTCTGCGGATGGTTAATATTTGTTAGGTCGTGGATCTATTTCTTCGGAAGCCATTTTGGTTTTTTCTAAGTATGTCGTCGATTTTGGGTTCTATTCGGTTTCGTAGTAGGGCATTGTAGATTTTGGCTGCTATGGATGTAAGTGTTATGCCTCGGTAGTTTTTGGCTAATCCGAGGTCCCCCTTTTTAGGGAAGGGGAGTATGCATCCCTTCATCCATCTATCTATCGGATTTTGATTGTATACTGCGTTGCAGTGTCGGAGCAGTATGTCGTCGAATTGTCTGGTCTTCCATACTTCCGGGGGAATTTCGTCCAGCCCTGCAGCTTTTCTTATTTTTAATTTTTCTGAGAACCGAGTCGAGTTCTTCTTGTGTGAACGGTCCTAGTTTAATGTCTAATTGTTTGCTAATTATTCTGGTGATTGGTTCATGTGTTATTTTTGGTGGGTTTCCAAGTAAGTTTTCGAAGTGCTTTTTCCACAGTCTTATTCTTTCTTGTTGGTTTTCTGCTTTAATACTAAGTGAATATTAACATATTTAATGAGACAAATAACCTATCAACTATGATCTGCTTTGTAGAAAGTATTTTGGGAGACAAGAATGTTCATAACTGTTTTAAATTGGATGTTGGGGAATTGGATAGAGAAGTATTCCGGCCAAGGTAGGAGAAGGTGCCTGAGGAATATTCTTTCATGCCAAAAATATTTTCAAAGTATTTGATCATAAATCGCTGTTCAGAATTTCATTTTGAATAAAACAATCCTCATAAAAAATATATATCCAGGTAAATTTTCTGTAATTTCCCTTTTCATATCATCATATTTTATTCCAAACCTTGCTTCCAGTCGCGCTGACAGAACGGAGTTCCCTGATCGTCTATTACCATCTCTCCCTGTCATCCATTGCTCCTGGTAGATATCCTAGACTATTTCCGTCGACAAAAAGGTGATGTCAATTCTTACTTGTCGGCCAACACCGGCGCAGCTAGGTGTACGGGTCGGTTGAAAAACGTCGCTTATGAGTTCGACCTTGCATTTTCCGTAGCGCTCCGCATGTCCTGTTCGCCTTGCTTGGATGATTTGGGAAATGGAAGGCAGCCATACAGCTGCAGTTTTTGTTGGGTATTGCTTTCATTATTTGTTCAAAACAGCGCGAAACATTTTGTTTTTCCCATGTAGCTTTTCTTACAATACGTTTTATTTGTGTCCATACGATTTATCGATATAGTTTTATTGACACAGACACAGCCTGGAAGAAATCCCGTTTTTTTATTGAATAGATCAGACTTCCATATGATCGATAACTTGTCAACAGTAGTTCACGCTTTGCAAGGAGTACATTGATATCACTTTCATTCGATGAGATATGGCTACGGACGTATAGAAACTTGCCTACTAATTTTAGAGTCTTGGCACTTAAATTTGAGTTTTCTCTTTCTTGTTTAACAAAAATAAACTCAGTTAGATTTGTATTCGCATCAAGGCCAATGTCCCCAGATATTTTCGCTAATTTTTCATCATTTCTGCGAAATATAAATCTGCTGTTTACTTTTTTTGTTTTTTAGTGTAAAGCCATTTTACTTTATTAGATCTATGGCCATTCAAAGTATATAGCCTAGGCAGGCTATAACAATGTATGGCAATAATATGTCTTTGAAAAATTCCACTGACATTGTTCAAATGTGAATTGACCTCAGGTGAGCAAACTATTGTTTTCCAATTTTTGTAAAGCTATCGGCTCAGTGGTCTAGTGGATAGTGTTCGCCAATTGTCCGGGTGACCTGGGTTCAATCCTAGGTCACGTCATACCAAAGACTTAAAAAATGGTACTTAATACGCCCTTGCTTGACACTCATCAATATAAGATACGTATCAAGGGTAAAGTGGAGCAATCCAAGGAGAGGAGTAGTGCACCCCCAACACCTCGGTGTAGTAGCTACTGAAAAGGGAGCATACTAGCCGCCTTCCACTACAGTCGCCAACTTTACTTACTTTTATTATAGCACTAACAGTTTCTTTGGGGAGACCATATGCAAGAAGAATTTGTTCTATCAATCGTGTGTGTATTGAATGCTTTGGAGAGTTCTACAAACAAGTGTCGCCTCGAGATTATCTTTGCACATACTCCTTCAATGACTTGAAGGATTGTCATAATCCGTGAAATTACGGATTGATTTCTTTAAAAGCGATGCTGATTTTGCAAAAATTTTTCGATTTCAGTTTAGATACAACTGAGAAGTTAGGCATTATAAAGCATAGCAGCTATTGTTGTATGAGTAGATCTTAGCGTTTCCGAAGTCACCTTTCCTGGGTAAGGTGAGGAGGCATTCTTTTGTCAATGATATATATATATATATATATATATATATATATATATATATATATATATATATGTGTGTGTGTGTGTGTGTGTGTGTGTGTGTGTGTGTGTTTTATGAGAGTATTTTATTGCAACATCATCCTTTAGGAAAGTATCTATATATCAGTGTTAGCTTATATTCCTGATGACTATTCCAAATTTATGTGACAAGCAGAAGAATGTCGATTATTTGCTGTTTTTATTAGGTATGGCTTTTTACTTCTCCTCGATGAATCGAAATTGGTTTACAGGTTCAATCAGAATTTTCCAACTGAATCAAAAATAAAAGTAAAAATAAGCCAAAACGTAAACTTTCGTTCCTCTTACATTTCTATTACTTCTAAAATACATGCATTTATTCCCAATATAATCATTATCGTGATTCGAATTTTATTGGCGTATATATGGCTACGTCAATAAGTCCATAGCCTATCATAAACCAATACTTTTCACACATTGAATGTATATTGATCAAAATAATATCTGTTCTTCTTGATGCTTGTAACCTAGTAATTCTAGGTTAATCACGAAAGTCGAAAATTATAGAGTGAAACATTCAGACAAAATCCTTTCTATTAATGCGAGAGCTGTCGTCAAATTAATGAGACTGATTGGGTAAATGTTACAACTTCATTACAAATAAACTTAATCTCCTTCAAAATACGAAGGCCTATTCCAACGCAGGGAAATAATACGAGGAGTCTAACACTAATTTAATTTGGTCAGTGATAACCTTCAGTCTCTTGTACATTGATCAATTGATTAATTGATTTTAATGGCATGACAACCTTTCTGAAGTAATTTATACCCGGAGAAAAGGAAACTGCATACATTGTCTGTGTGTATTTGCATTTTTCGTTAAGTTCTTTCACACAGTTATATGATACAAAATATTCATCTGTAATATAAACTATTTGCAAAAATATTTGACCCATAGATGAGAACCAAACAAATACTTTCACTCTAGGTCAGTGAAGACCTCTGACGAATGGCAACGAAGGCGTACTCCATATACTTCAAAGTTCCTGAATTGAACCCTTACAACAAGATTCAATTCAGAATCATGCCCAGGTTTCCCAATTTTAGGAAGGGAATACAAGAATCGTATTTTAAATTCTGTCAATAAAGTAAACATTCGGAATAAAAAAATTAGTTTCCTCTCAAGAATTAATATAAAATGATTAACAACTTGGAGGAGGAAAACCAAAGAAAAATACAATATATAAAGAAATAATATTACAAAAAGAGTGAGTTAGTAGAAATGGCCAATATGACAACTACGTTTATGTGTAAGTTCTAAAAGTATGAAAGAGAAAATTACACATTTTAAAGATTTATTTCTGTGGAATTATAGACATGTCTATATGTATAAATGTTTGCGTACTATATAATGCTTTATTAGAGTGAACTGTCATTTTCAATGCGCCTGGGGGGGCACAGGGAAAGACTTGGGTTTGAGCGACGACAAAGAGATATTCCCTTCTAGACCATTCCCTAAAGATAATAGGGTCTCTGCGTCTAATTTTATTTTATCTTATATTGCTATAGAATGCTATATGGTTGATATCTTGTCCTCATTTGAAAAAAAAATATTTTACCAAGAAAGGGAGGTAATACCACGATATTCTTACGAATTCTCAAATGACGTTTAGTTTAGTTTAATCCTAGCACACTTCGGTTGGTTGGTTGGTTTTATGGCATATCAACTTTTGTAGGTTACTTAACGCCTAGTCCACTTTATACAAATATATTGAATACATACGATTTGGAAAAACATTTTGTAGATAAGATTTTTAAACAAGCCTGAGCTAATTTCATTTTTTTAAATTTTTGCACGCAGTTAAATGGTTTCAAATATTTTGATATAACTGTCACGATTTTTCATCCATCATTTTTTGCATGCATCATTATCATCATCATCATCACGTCGTGCCGCCAGCACGGATACCCCTGACCCTCTCTCGCCACTTCTCCAGTTCATCACCTCTAGCAGGTCTTCAGGGCTACATCCCGTATCCCCACAGATCTGGTCGTCCAGCTTTTGCTCGGCCATATGTGGGGGTCCATAGGAGTACATCACTTATGAGCTTGTCCCCGCTTCTCCAGCCGTGTCCTGCATGTCTGGTTCGTGTAACTTGGATAGTTTTCGTGAGGCGTGGTAGGTGGCCGTATAGTTGGTGCTTTGTTGGGTGTTGCCTCCCGAACTTGTTCAATATTGCTCGCAGCATTCTTGTGTAATTGCCGTCTAGCGTTTTCTCCATCCGTTTTGTTAGCGTCCAAGTAGTGAATCCATATACCAGTATCGATACAACCGCAGCTTGGAAGAATCTGCGTTTCATTTTATCGGTCAGGTCTGACTTCCATAGGATCGATAGCTTATCGATTGCTGTCCATGCTTTCGTTAGCTACGTGTGATGTCCTTTTTCGGTTGATGACACGCTGCTTCCTACGTAGGTGAACTTGTCTACCAGCTTCAGAGAGGTTCCGTCTAGTGAGGAAATGCCGCCTGTTTGATTAAAGCACATGTATTCAGTTTTGCATTGACATGGAGAACAATGCTTGCCGTAGCTTCTTCCAAACTATGCAGTAGTGTTTCGGCTTGGTTGGGTGTATTTGCCAGAATCGCTATTTCATCGGCGTAGTCGGGGTCAGTTATTGTTTTTGCGGGGTACCTTCTGCTCCTTTTCTTTGTCAGCTCGAAGCCGTTTTCTTTGATTTTATCCATCGATGTTCTAAGCACATAGTCTAGACATATGATAAAGAGGTATGTGGCTAGCGTGTCACCTTGTAGTAGTCCTGCAACAATGTTGATGTATTCTGTGTCTCCATCCGGTGAACGTACTTTCACTTTGGTATTTCTATAGAGAATCGATGCACGCTAGTATGAGTATTGTTTCTACACAGTTAAATGGTTTCAATTATTGCTAATACTAACAATTCTATTCAACATTACTCATTCGTTTGCACGCAGTAAAATGGTTCCGACTATTGCTAAGGATCACAAATAATTCAATTAAACATCAGTCATTCGTTTACGCATAGTTAAATGATCAAACAGTTCTATTTCTAGCATTTCCATTTAGTATTAGTCATTTCTTTGCACAAAGTTTTAAATGCCAAAAATTTCTATTTGGCCTATAGATAGGACCCTCTCAGGTACTACTACTCTGAACCAGAGTGGACCTGGGAGTTATGGCAATGAAGGAGTCGTCCATATTCCTCACCAGCAGATGGTTTAATGTCATATCCAAGACACTCGTTGTTGGAGGGTTACTCCTTTGCAGAAATGCAGTCGGTGTATTCTACAGACCCAGCATATTTTAGTTGAATTTAATCCTAATACCTACTTCAGTTTAGTTCAATCCTGACAAATAACTTTGTTTAATTTAATCCACACATACATGAATTTACTTTAATCCTGTAAAATATTCTACCGTATAATAATACTTTCACATATTCTTAGATTTTTCTCATTTTTACTTATACTTTTGTTTATCTAAAATTTGACGTATACCTTATCTTAATTCTTTTGTTTTTCTCACACATCATACAAAGAATATCACAAAACTCAAGGCAGCAAACAGTGATAGTCAAGAGAATGCATTTCTAAGATATGAAACAATCAGAGGCAATATCAAATAGATGTTCAGCATGAACCAGTACACTGGTTTGTTAGGTTTCAATCGACAACTGAGCCCAGAAAATGCTGGTTCTCATCAGTTAGACATTGTGGTCAAAGACAGTGGTTGCACAGTTCTATCAGCAACAACTACACTATTTGTAACACTATCAGCAACGAGACATCTCAAATGTTAAATGTTGTTGAGCTAGAAAGTGAAGAGAAGGTGCATCTTAATCTGGTAATTATTATTACAGTGACAGCAGTGACAGTGGCAGTATTAATTACAGCTTCATTGTCCATCTGCATCATTCACTGTAATGGTCAGCCAAATATGGCCTATGCTCAAGCACTTGATCCTACCAATAGATATGTTGGTGAACAAAGACATTTGATAGCTCCTTACCAAGGAAACTCTTGGCCTCAACCAGCTCAACCAATACCAACAGACCAAATTCCATCAACAAATACTCCATTGACAACATCAAGGAAGCAGGTAACTTGTGCCGATGGATTCCCACAGAAAACATAGCCATCAAATGTCTAAAATCTCAGGAACAGTATGTGATTAAACAGTTGACGATTAGTAACTGTCTGAAATACCAGTCGCTTCGACATAAACTATGGTTGGCACAGCTTGATACCTCCTGTCGGAAGACCAGCGAAAATCTAACGTAGTTCAATAGAAATGGTCAGCTAAAAAGCTTGGTCAACAGGAGCCTTGGCTGAAGCATGGTAAATTGAGATTAGCAAATATACGAGGATCATTAAATAAGTTTCCAGACTTTTTTCGTATGGGCACTTTTATTGATAGTACACACATGAAACTCTAGTTCCATTCGAAGTAATCTCCTCCGGCTGCAATACACTTGTTGTACCGTTCCAACAACTTCTAGAAGGCCCCATGGAAGTCCTATTGTGTGAGCATGTCAATGACCTTTGCCACTGACACTTCCATCTCCTTAATTTTCTCCCAATGACAGCCTCTAAGAATAACGAATAAGCAAAAGTCACAGGGAGCAAGGTCTGGACTATAGGGAGGCTGAGGAAGTGTCTTGATGCCCATCATGGTCAAATAGTCTGTAACAAGGATGGACTTGTGGACTGGTGCATTGTACGGGTGGAAATGCCACTGACCTAATGTGAAGAGTGCTGACCTCTTTTCCTTGGAATGTCTTCCTGAACGCCCTTAAAACCTCAACATAGTAACCCTAACCCTAACCCTTTGGCCAATCAGCTGTGGTGTATTGACTTCCTTACTCCTCCCATACCTCTCATCATCCCTCACAGACTCTCTGCCTTCCTTGAATCTCCTATGCCACTCAAAAACTGATGCTAGATTCATGCAAGATGGTCGAAAAGCAGTCTGAAGCATTCAATACGTTTCTGTGGGATTTTTCAAAGTTTAAAACAGAATTTTATTGCATATAGTTCTTCCTCACGTCCAGATTGGATTTTTGAAATTCACCAGCGCAGACAATCAAGTTTTAGTAAGGTGTATTTGAATTCCTGCTGTAGCTTTCTTTTAAAACTGAAATCATAACTGTTGGTCAGTCATCTAATAAGATGTATAGCAATAACATACTGGATTTACATGTGTCTACAACAATTTTAAATGCGTGTACAAAAACAGTCTGAAAACTTATTGAATATACCACGTATCTCATAATAAAAATCATTTGACTGTGCAAGGTTTGTTATATTTATAATTATCATCGTCAAGGTGCACTGACAGCGCAGATTTTCCGTATTCTCTCTTGCAATCCATCTCTTTCACCAAATGCTCCTTGCAGGTACCCTAGGCTGTATTTTGTATCCATACAGACCTGATATATGTTAGTTTTTGCTGGTCAGCCAACGCTGGCTCGTCCATAGGCAGCAGTTAATTCGACAACATCTCTTATGATTTCGTTCTTGTTTCACGAGCTGTGTCCTAATTCTGTTGTATACTCATATGCAGATGCATGCAAAAACATATTCAACACAATAAAGACGGGCAGACACAGTTTTTTAGAAAAATATACCTCTCACTTTATTGAAAGGGTTGTGTGTGAGAGAGAGTTAGATACCAAACAAAGACTGCAACATACTGACCCCCACTCTTATGGCCATAACAGCGTCTCTTTCCCGTTTCTCCTGAGCTGCTCAACCAGGGGCCTGGGGGCCCAGCCTCTGCTGGGACATGGTTTTCATTCCAGCATCTTCTTTCCAACTGATCTGAACTTCCTATCGTCGGGGTTATAAAATAGTTTGATATCCACCTACTTCCTGTGAGCGTCATAATTCGCACTCAATTCAACCCCTCGACTGTCAAGGTCGCTCCTGATCTCCTGATATCTTCGACCGGATGCACCTGTTATTTCCACAGGTGCATTTCTTCTTTTCACAGCTTGGCCGGGTCGGAGGTCAATATGTAACAATTTGAGAGATAGGAGGGAAGTGGACATACAGAAGTATTTTTTGCTTCCAGGATTTGTTCAAGACAACACACAGTACTTTTGTGTTGTTCCCATTGAGCTTTTTCTCCATGTTCCCTTTGCGTCCATGTAGTTTATCCATAAATTAGTACTGACACAGATTCAGCTTGCAAGTTATCCTGTTTTATTTCATTGGAGAGATCAGACTTTAGAATGATCGATAACCAATCAATATTGGTTTACGACTGCGCTAGGTGTATGTTAACATCAATATCAATAGATGAGATGCCGCTGCCGAGGTATGTGAAATGGTCTACTCATTTTCGAGAATTGTCACTAATAGGGGAGATGGATCCCTCTTTAAATATATATATTCGTTCATACATTTTTGCGTACGTGGGCTTCGACATTCTTTGAATTTATTGGTTTATTGGTTTTCTGATATTTTAACACTTGTTGGTCTATTCAAGGCCAAATTCAGTAGTTTTTCTTTGCATATTTTCCCAAGCAATTATCTGGCTTTAAGAAACTATTCCTGCTTAATTATGATTATTTGCCAGTAAAAGAATTTAATAATTAATATTTCCAATATCCAATATCCTGTAATAATTATGGTAAACATGTTATACCTAATTGCGATATCAAATTTTTAAGAGCCAAGGTAGTTCAAAATTACTATAAACACTATCTCAAAAGAACAGTTTAACTCATCGATGTCGAGTCAAGTTGAACCTATAAGTAATTGCAACAAAAAAGTCACTTCACCCCCTCAAAATATATAGTAAGAATACTGAATCCTTTACGTTATAAGATTGAAATAATTACAATATAGTATCTCAAGTATTTATTATAAATTGTTTGTTGCTGGTGGCATAAGGGTTATCACCATGTGAATAAGATTGAAATAATTACTATGTAGTCTCCCAGTCATTTATAATAAATAGTTAGGTGTCCGTGACATGCCCGTTATCTCCATGTAAATAAGATTGTAATAATTACGATTTAGTCTCACAGACATTTATATTAAATAGTTAAGTGCCCGAGGCCGAACCGTTCTCACGATGGAAATAAAATTTAGTGAGCCAAGTTCATAATCCTGAATTTGGTTGTTTACATTTTATTTTTGAAGTAACACCCTTCTGAAATGTAGGAGTACTTCGCCTTTCCTCTTAAGTGTTGGTTGAATTGTGGACTGTTCAGCCTTGCTAAGGATACCAGTGAAAACGAAAGGAAATCCTATGTTTAAACCTGCTGTACTCCACTTAAAAATTGACCTTGCGTTTTAACCTGCCTGCGACGAAAGGGTTGGTTAGTTGCATATTTAGTGGGTACTGTTTTAAGGTACAATGTCTATCAAGCGCTTCCTGCAAAAAAATTAAGACTGGGTATTAGTTTCGATTCACCATAGGTACCCATATTTTGATCTTTTTGATAAATAAATGTAAGTTGAATACTTAAAGGTCTCTTAAGTGCTCTTATAAGTATCGAATGAAACTATACGACTATTGTTACCAAGTTTAATCCTGATGTGGTAACGTATGTTTCTGACCGAAAGGGCACCTCTGGTGGTGTAACGGTTAGCAAGCTAAACTAGCGAACCTACACGAGTGAGTTCGAGTCTCATTGGGTGCCCCATTCATTCGGCCTTGTGCCACATCGAAGCAAAGAGCTTTGTAAATGACCTATGTTTCTGACCTTGCAAGTCGTTTAAGCTGTGCTCAGGAAATGATTACTGAAATACTTACTTGCATTAAGTACACGCCCGTTTTTAATTTTCCTTTTTACTCGATCAAAACTGATTGAAATTGACAATCAATTTCGTTTTACCGAGGAAAATCAAAAAGCAATACCTCATAAAAATCAGCAAATAATCACCATTCTACGTGTTGACATATACATTTGAATTAACCAACATACCTATAAAGCTGAACATTGATACATAGACATTTACAAAACGTATAAAGTAGCAACATAACATTGTTATAAATATTTTCGCTTCTTTCCATTTTGTAGCTAAATGGCAAATCAACCTTTGTATAAAAGTATCCTTATAAAAGAACAGTACTGGGATTTTAATTTATAGGTGAGGAAATAAAGAGCATTCATACCATTCCTAAAGTTATTAGTCTGAAAATGAAGTAAATGCTAGACTAAAGTTATAATTCACTTACGAAAATATCATGGTCACCCATATGAGAAACTATAGCAAAAGTATCCCTCGTTTTATATATATATATATATATATATATATATATATATATATATATATAGTATTATTCGCTCCAGTTAAACCAGAGTTGGGAGTACTTCCTTCAGGACAAGAAAATCATTCAGGGGTTGAATATTTAAATTATCCTGGTGGAGAGCTCAATTTTAATTTTTTTTACAGAGCAATATTTCTTTAAAGAAAAAACCAAAGACCGGTTAATTTAGGATTATAAATTTATTTCCATCCTGTTTTTCAGTTTCTGGTGTGAACCAAAAACACGAAGAAAAATATAACAGGACTTCTTCAGATCCAATGGAGAAATAAAACAGTATAGACACGTGGGGTGAAGGGGAGGTAGAAGAGATTGAGGAGTTACCTCCTCATTTTATTGAATTTCCTTTTTTTTTTATTCACCTATTTATTTTATTTTCAAAATTCTTCCGTCAGTTATAATTACGGTAATTTAACTGTTTTATTCATTTGTTTTATTTATTTTCTTTTCATGTTAAGTTCGATAATTAACTTTTAAGAGAAATATTAATGCTTATATTAACTTCGATACCATTTATTTAGCTACCTATTTTTTCCTAGTGTGTATATTGGATACGTTATTTGTCTGGTTTCACTATTTATTTCTATGTTTTTTTAAATTGTTTTAGTCTATAGTTTAAATATAGTCTTATGTCTACATCTAGCTATTGATTCACTTTTCTTATTTAATAACTTATCAGGCCATTTATGTCTTAAAATATGTATTTTCTCTTCTAAGCACAAATTGCATCTACCGTCAAAACTATTTGGAGTATTTGATTTTTTCAAATAGACCATTCTATCTCAGAGGTTAACCCTTTGTTTTTAAACACCAGAATTGTTTCGATAGTGCCGTATGGTATTTTAGGTGTTCGTGGGAGAAGGTAAATTTATTGTTTGAATACCTCTCCTTGCATTTAGTGGACGTCAACCCGATATAAGTTTTCTTATCTGTAATATTCTCTTTTTTTGTCGATCTGAAAAGATGAAAAAAGATAAGTGGAAAAGTGAATAAACTACACACGGACAACGGATTTAGCAATGATATTTCGTCTTTATTTAAAAATAAAAGGCATTCTCAGAATGACGGGTTTTTCTAAAGTTCAGCATTGGAAGAAATAGATAAATAAAAATAAAGCCAAAAATAAAAGTAGGGAAGGGTTAGAAGAAGGACAGACAAAAAACTATAGAATACATCGATTGCATCTTTATAGATGGGTAAGAACCCCCTCATTGATATCCTGGATATGATGTTCTGATGGCGTAGATTTAGTCCTGAAGCTTTACGAAATGTGGATTACCTCTTTATTGTTATTACTTCAGGTCCACTCGTATCCGGAGTGATAGTACTTGATACTGTCTAATCTATGGGCCAACTAGAACTACTTGATCATATAACTGTGTGCAAATAAAATTAGTGGTGTTAGATTGCAATACTTGTGGTTTCTTTACTGTGTGCAAAGAAATGATTAATACTAAATCGAATTATTTGTGTTAGACGGGAGTACATTTGAATGTGGTCAAATGAATGAAGTGCTGAATAGAATTATTAGTGTTGAATCGCAATACTTAACACTTGGTCACAGTTTACTAACAAATGACTTATGTTTAATTGAATTATTGGTGTTATAGTGTTATATATAGTGTTATATTGATTGATATTAAATAAAATTGTTGGTGTTAAAAAGATACCAGATTCCATTTAACTGCATGCAAACAAATGAGCTCTGACTCGTATAAAAATTTTACCCACAAAATATTTGTTTACAAATCTCTATAATAAAGCTCACTGTCTGTCTGTATATCTGTGTGTGTACATAGGACAAACCGTAGTCTTTAGGACAAAAAGGGAAAATTTTGCGAGAAAGATTAAGCAACATGAAATTTAATATCCAGTTCAATTGGTTGGGGCAGGGGTAAAGGAGGAAACGCTGCCGGGGAAAATTCAAATGCTTCCGATTTTGATAAAAATAAAAGCATAACTTTTAGGCACTAAGTAAGTTCGATTTCTGAAAGTTCAACATCTTACAATTGTAGGTAACACCCGTAATAAGGTTCATTACACGGTGCAGAGTCTCTTTGAATATACAAATACATCCAGTCTTCATGGAAGATACAGAAAAACGAAATCTATATTCTAATGTAAATTTTACGAGAAAGAAAATGAACTACAAGAAGTTAACTTGCTAGTGAGAGTAATAGTCTAAAAATGGGTTCATTCCGCTGGTGAAAATTCAAATACCTTTCATTTTAATGAAATCAAAATCATATAGTTGATGTTTACTGGAAGTCGGGATCTTTATCTGGGAGGGTATACCAATTTGATTTTTGGCAAAGGGAAAAATGCTGAATCACTTATTTTAAGTGTTAACTGATTTGATTAAACGTTATGTTTCAGAGTTTTAATTATTTCTCATTTTTCTTTTTTAATTGCTTTATTAAAGGTATTTTGAAAGCATATTTAAAACTTTATGTAGCCATGTCTTTGTTGTAAACTTTGCCAGCATCATACTCGATGTTTTAAGCATCATAAATAGTTCTAATGAAGATGTTACATAACTATGATAATATATCTTAAATTGTTAGTGCTTTTTGTGATTTTTTGATAAACATTACAATATGCATATCTTTATGATTTTCCTCTAGCTTTTATTTACTTGCATATTACATGCAAAGGTTGAGTATACGTGATAGCTGTATTAATTTATAAACCATAATATTAAGATTAAGACTAAGAAGATTATAATCAAGTTTAAAGGAAGCACCTCTTTTACCCAAAACTAGTATTCCTTTTTTTTTGAGTCGTAAGAATGGATATAGACTTATAAGATACATGATTGCTAACATTATTTTTATTCGAATAAACGAGTATTGAATTCAATTCTATCTATAGACTATACTATAGTTTTTAGGCTGAAGACGAGCAATAATATTTTTATTAGGATAAACGATTATTGAATTCAATACTATATATAGACTATATTATAATTTTTTTGGCCGAAAACTTATTATAAGCTCTTGCAGATATTCCTCTCCAAAACTCCAAAACATTCAATAATATCAAAGCAGTAACTTTCATAAATTAAAGTACAATTTTTGAAAGTTCTTTCTTAAACCAGTCAACGACGGGTATTTGTTCCCTAACTTGCACAGACTGTAAATGGATGTATACCATGGTTATATACATGAATATGCGAAATGTACATGGGACGTTCATTACATATATACATAGAACATAGGAATCTCGAAATTCGAAAAATACGTAACGACTTCTTTGTTCAGGTGCGAAACCTTTTATTACCCCTGAGTTTAAAGGTTCTTCGACTCAAGGAGAGAGTCACAATCTTTCCATACTGGCTTTTTTATCTGCCCACCCCCAACAAAGGTCTCCGTGAGCAAGCGAAAACCAACCGTCTTCCCCCGAGGCAGGACTCATCTCAACTCTTCCGGTGTCTAGTCTCAACTCACTGACTTTTTCAAAATCTCCTAAAATCCTCCGTTCCCTTCCGGTGTGTGACGTCATTCACACAGTGTAACCCCGTTTCCCATCTCGGGCTATTGTGACATCTCTGAGTGACACGTCTGCTCTGCGCTCGCGCGTGAACACCTGTGTTAATGTTGCACCTAACTAACCCATGTGCTGAGCCGAAAGGTTCTCAACCTAACTAAACCCAAAGGCATAAACCGAAATCCCTCGGCCATTATGTTACAGATATATACCAGAAAGACAAACCAGCAAAAGGACAGACAGATCCTGAGTCCTAATATGACAGCCTAAACGATGCATGATAAGCGACTTACAAAATGTTGCATCTCAATTCTCACAAATTAGCACCAAGTCAGTGGAGCATGAATTATGATTACTAGCTCCACAGCAGAGGATTACGATGCTCCCCAACAAAAAAGGGGTCTTTGGTATGAAACTAAACAGCAATCTGTTGGTGAGGTTTTAATTCTGTAAGTATGTGTATTGTAGAGTACACGTTTATTGCGTTTACTCTCAGATTCATTCAAAGTCGTAATATTTGTTAAGGTCTCACTTATGAGTCAATTCGATCAGTTTAAAAACTATCTATACTTGATTGGAATTCTTAATAAATTATGACTGTTAATTATCTATAAAAATAATAGTTGTTGGAATCTATAATTATTTACTAAGTATTATCACTTATTTGAAGTAATATAACTGTGTGCAAACAAATCAGTATCATCAAACATGATTAATTAGTTGAAACCTTTTAATTTTTAGAAAATAAATTCAAATTCTGGCGATCAATGTGCAAATTATTTGTATTAGATAAGAATGTTTTATATCATATACCAGTGTACAAAAATCACTTTGATAAATAGCAAAGAAAATATTACTATAAACAAGGAAAGGAATTCCCTAAAATCTAGACGGGTGAACAAGTCGTTAAAATCAATCAAATTACAAATACCTTTATTTAAAACATTGTGTTTCCAAAACACAGTTATTACATTCAAAAACCAGATATCTTAATTCAAAAATTATGGTCTTTTATTGGAAAAGTACCTTTATTCATAGAACTGATATGGATGTATTCTAGACACGCATACAGGAAAGATATATACTTGGAATTAAAGTATATGTTTGGTTTTGTTTGGTCTGGATTTATGGCATTTTTATGGCCTACTAGGATAATTTAAAAAAGTTTGTAAACTTTTTTTCTTATGGGCACTTTTATTGATAGTACACACATAAAACTCTAGTCCCCTTCGAAGTAATCTCATCTTGCTACAATGCACTTGTACCGAGTCAACAACTTCTGGATGGCCCATGGAAGCCCTCTTGTGTGAGTGTGTCAATGACTTTCGTCACAGCCTCTTTCATCTCCTCAATTGTCTTATAACGGCAGCCTCTGAGCATGGGGAATAACCAAAAGTCCCAGGGAGCAAGGTCGACTATAGGGACGGTGAAGAACTGTCTTGATGCCCATCTTGGTCAAAGAGTCTGTGACAAGGATGGACTTGTGGATAGGTGCATAGTCCTGGTGGAAATGCCACTGACCTGATTTGAAGAGTGCTGGCCTCTTCCGAAGGAATCTCTTCCTGAGCTCCCTTAGAACCTCAACATAGTAACCCTAACCCTAACCCTTTGGTCAATCGACTCTGGTGTATTGACTTCCTTACTCCTTCCCACAACTCTAATCATCCCACACAGACTCCCTGGTTTCCTTGAATCTCTTATGCCACTCGAAAACTCATGCTTGGTTCATACAAGATGCTTCAACAGCAGCCTGAAGCATTCCATACGTTTCTGGGGCATTTTTTCCAAGTTTAAAACACATTTTTATTGTCTATCGTTCTTCTTAAGTGTCCTCACGTCCAGATTGCATTTTTGAAATTCACCAGCTGTGACAATCAGGTTTTAGTAGGATTTATTCCAATTCCTGCTGTAGCTGTTCATTTGAAGCTGAAATCATAAAAATTGGTTAGTCATCTCATAAGATGTATAGTAATAACATACTGAATGTTCAAGAGTCGACGACAATTTTAAATGCCTGCATAAAAAAGTCTGGAAACTTATTGAAGGCACTACGTATCAACCATTATAAGTTATTTAATGCCAAATCTTCTTTATACATATTATATATGATTTTTAAACGCATAGAGTGGAGATAAAATTTTAAATGAACCAGAGCTCATTAGTTTGCATACAGTTATTTTTTTTTACATATAATTTGTTCTTCAGTAATTTGAAGGTAATGTAATTTTTAAAAGAGTCAAAGTTGATTTATTTAAACATAAGAATTACTTTTGTTTGCATAAAGCAAATGGTTCCAAATAATCTTGCAGGAATACTACTAATTATTATTAATCGTATGCTTGTGTCATATACTCACATAATAAATATGCTTATATATACATGTTCATGTAGGATACATACTGATACAATAAATTAATCAGACGCACGCAATGACAAAGACGCAGGAAGACTTCTTTAACAATATTTACCTCTCACTTTATTGCAAGGGTTCGAAAAGGTTGTTAGGGGTTTTACTGTGAGAGGGAGCTGGAGATCGAACATAACTGCAATACTTTGACCCCTCACTCCTATGGCCGTCACGTTGTGTCTTTCTTGTTCTCTTGATGCTCAACCGGAGGCCTAGGGGCTCAATCTGCTGGGTGATATGCTACATCTTATCAGCAACTTCTCAGGTCCCCAAACTCCATCGGGGTTCCCGTGGGCCCCCTCGGCCGGGTGTGGCTATCCCTACCACATCTCGTCTCCAACTGGCCTGTAACTCCAACTGAACTCCACTGGGCGTCGAACTCAACTGAGTTATATAATCGTTCGACGCCCACTCGATCTTTGAAATCGAATGTTTAATCGTCATCAAGCGGAAATAACTGTCATGCAGTTCAGAGGTCACTCTCTTCCGGTGCATCACTCTGTAGTGGCACAGTGGGACCTTCACCTTGTCCCATGTTAGCAGCCTTAATCCGCCCACGCGATCTCTTTCGATTACTGGCCATTGGAATGTGTCTCTTCCTTCCGGTGCATCACCTTGGAAAAGTATTTTTGGGCCGGGTCGAAGGTCAAAATACTACACTTGCGCTCACTTAAATAGTTTCGAATATTGCTATCTGGCAGAAAGTTTTATTTCCCCACAGATAAATTGTTTCAAATATCGCTTTTTAATACAAACAATTCAATTCAGGCACACAGTTAAAGAGTTTCTATTATTGCTAATCAACACTAATAATTCAATTTAACATTACTCATTCGTTATCATAGAGTTAAATTGTTCAAAGTATTGTTATGTATCATTTACAATTCAATTAAAGGTCAGTTATTATTTTACACAGAGTTAAATAGTCAAACAATTCGATTTAACGTAAGTCATTTGTTTGCACATAGTTTAAATGCAAAATAGTTACACTAGACCCATACGACCCAATCAGGAGCTTCAACTCCAGGTCAGGTTGGACCTGGGAGCTATGGCAATCAAGGGGTACTCCATATACACCAAAGCTCCTGGACGGGAGCCTTGCCATCAGAGGGTTTAATGTCATATCAAGCATATTCGTTAAGGGTCTTACCCCTCTGAAAAGATGAAGTTGGTGTATTCTTCAGCCCCAGCCGATTGGACTGAAAAGTAAATGTGTTTTGGAAATAGGCAATAAAATTTGGAATAAAAGTATTTGTTTTGAATAACCGAACATCCGTCTTGGAACAGACAGCAATAATATTAATAAAGGTATTTATGCTTTGAATAAAAGTTCTCAGGATTTGAAAGATTATGTTTTGGCTATTAATATACGTAACTTTGAAAAGCCCTGTATTACACGAGGTGTTTAACTGGATCTATTTGCTTACGTTTCTTAATTAAATAAGTAAATCATTTTTCCGGGAACTGAATATCCTTGGGCGTTATTTCCTTTGTAAACGGAAGTGTTTGGCTAGGGTGAATTTATTTTAATCTCCATTTGAACAAATACAGTGAATACCTTATATTCAATGTGTGATATTTTGAATTCTGGTTGTACAAAAAGTAATTTTAATGCTTCGTATATTTTCAGATTAAATAAAAGTCTAACTGTTGAGGAAGCTAATTGCTTAGAACTATTCATCATTCTTTCAGCATACAGGACATTTCCAAGATTTTGTCCCTCGATGTGAGGAAGGACTAGAAAGCTCACCAATCCTTCTAAATAACAATGACAAAGTCTGAAGGAAAGACTAGTATAGTCATGCTATCGTTGTATGGCATGTCAAATATTTTTTCGATAACTTAAGCTCGATTGTCAGTCTTCTATTTTTCAAGCAATTATATGGTTTCAAGTCACGAATGGTAATCAGTTGTATGCAATTGTAGCTTCCAATATAAATAATATTCTGAGAGTTATATGATTTTCAGTGCAACCTGCCTCCCATCACGAAAACTATCCAAGTTAGACGAACCAGACATGCAGGTCACTGCTGGAGAAGCAGGGACGAACTCATAACTGATGGACTCCCACATATGGCTGGGCTAAAGCAGGACGACGAGCTGGAACATACATACAGCAGCTATGTGAGGATACAGGATGTAACCCTGAAGACCTGCCAGAGGCGATGAACGATAGTGGCAAGAAAGGGTCAGGGATATCCATGCTAGCGGCACGACATGATGATGATGATTTCTCTCTAAGCTTAAGATAATCAAGATTATATTTCTGTCTGTTTGTAACAGAAAATACATCCCAACCGATGTCAAAATTTCCTAAGTTATTAACGCCACATTCTTCATGATTTTATTTTTATTAAAATTATTCAATTATTATTGCTTTATATTATCATTACTATTGGACTTATCTACATACTCATATCAAGCACCCGTATTTATATCAGGTTGGAACGAATGGAATATCCGATTTAGAGAATATATTATAAATATAAAATATTGAAAATAGGAATATTTCATCATTAATTTACCTTCTCTTAAAAACGCATTGTATCTCAATATAAACATATAAAATTGATGTCAACTTCAGACGATCAAAATGATTCTGTAATTCCTTGTATGTCTTTTTTTTACACAATATTGTCTGGTACTTTTTTTAGACAGTCTTGTTACTGGTGATGAGAAGTTGATCCTTAATCGTATCATTACACACCGTTGTCAGTGGATCAGTCGAGGAAACAGACTTACAACAGAGAGATGGATTCATCCAAAGATCATGCTGATTGTATGATGAGATATTCGAGGAATTGTCCATCACGAAATGTTTGACAATAATCAAGAAAATCACAAGTAATCCCTGCTTCAAGTCGTTGGAAAACAGCTTCGGAAAACACTCTTCCTTAGTCAACGGAAAGAGATCCGTCTTTTGTCATGATAATGACCGTCCTCACGCAGCTCAACTGACAAAAAAAATGAGAGGAACTCGCTTCGGATTTTTTTTTCTTCTGCCATTTTTTCCTAACATTGCTTATTAAGGGGATTGCAAAATTATTCGTATGGTCCTAATTGACATTACGAAAGAAAAAGTTGAACACAGGTTTGACTGAAATTTTGTCAAAACCATATAAATTTTACTAGCATAACATTTATAAATTTGTTGAAAGGAATGGATTAAATATTAAATAAATATATCAATAGGCCTGTTTTTATGTATTTATAATGTATGCACTAAAATCAAGTAGTATATTCACCCCAATCTGATATATGCAACCAAACAGAGGTTTACAAGTTGTGAAAGTGAGCTAGTGTGGATACATATTTTAGAAATTTGATTTTAATGAATATTTGCTAAGTATTTTTGATTTTTAATGGTTTGGTTTTATTTTGATGAATATGAGCAAAAATCCAATCAATCAATCTTAAAAGAAATCAATTAACTAAAAGAAATCAGTGGGATTTTGTTCTCCTCTGTCTAATTTAGTTAAATAGATTAATAAAGTATATTCGCTAATGAAAGCTGAGAGTGATAGGAAGAGCTAGCGTCCAAATTTTTCTGTTCTTAGATTACAACCCTCTGTTTCAAATAATGTAAAATGTCTTCTTTTGCTTAATATCAGTATTATTGATTTTTAAATATTTACACACACACACACACACACACACACACACACACACACACACACACACACACACACACACACACACACACACACACACACACACATCATGAGTAAGTAACTTTTTTAAATAATAATATATTCTCTCTTTTATCTTAAAGCCGGTAGCATTCTATGAACAGCTTAGTCACAGGAAAGTTCTAAGTATTCTCGATTGAATGATATTTAATTTTCAGTAACATTTTGTTGAGCATGATTTTATATAGAAATCAGCGAGAATGAAGATAACAATTTGCGTAATTCTTATTTAATTTCGTTAATCATTATAATATAATATAATATAATATAATATAATATAATATAATATTATAATCCTTTAACTTAAAACATAGATACTCGTTTAACTATCTTTTTACGGCTAGAGTGACTTCATGCGGTTCAGTTTTTTGCTGGTTCAGATCAAAGTGCACGATCTTGACAGCTCTACAAAGGAATTAAACCCCAAAACCAAAACGTGGAGGAAATCTGTCTGAATAGAAGATGGTTGTGTGACACTTTGCAAAATGGTCAAACGTGTGTCCTTTCAATGGCAATGTGGATGGCCACCGAAATTCCTTTAACTAACCAACCGACAGCAATGTTTTCTGACTTAGCGTTAAGCTAGTCCTTGTCACAAATTCCTTTACACAAACCTGATCAAAATCCAACTTGTATGTATGGAACGCTAAATTCTCCTCTCACACTCCTTGATATAAACCAAACATACTTAGATACGTAAAATAGTTCAATTTTTATGTATCGATTCTTGACCGTTCCACAGATGTAAATTTATAGCGCACATAAAAAAACACTTTTTATTTGAAAAATATTTTTATCAAATTCGGATTTTATTTCTTCTCCGATTTGTCGACAGACTTCCAATTTATCTCCACACACGCACATATACACATACACCAACACACACAGACACAGATATCTCCACATATACTTACACAAACAAATATGCATGGCTCATCCCAAATATAGGCAAATCGGCCAGCATGCACAAATACGTACTCAGACATATTCAGACATACAGAATACGCATAAACACCAATTCATCTGGCCTACACTTCTTTGAACACACGCAGACATACGAACGCATACACACGCACAAACATACACACACACACACACACACACACACACACACACACATATATATATATATATATATATATATATATATATATATATATATCTCGTCTCATCTGGTCTAGCCTCATATGAACACAGATTTGTACGTATACCCACTTATCTGGTTTAGTCTTACATGGCTAGGTTGTTTTGCTTCTTTGTTTAATGGTATACAAAATTTCGTGGGATATTTAATGCCAACGCCATCCTTGTAGAAGTTCAGCACTTCAGTCATTACGCTCCGTGGACTCCCAACTATATACATATATATATATATATATATACCCATTCACCTGGCCTACTCCTTTATATATATATATATATATATATATATATATATATATATATATATATATATATATATATACGTGGTGACTTCAATAAGTTTCCAGGCCTTTTTGTACAGGCATTTAAAATTGTCGTAGACTCTTGAAAATTCAGTATGTTATTGCTATACATCTAATGAGATGACAGACTAATTTCTATGATTTCAGGTTCAAACAAACAGCGACAGCAGCAATTGGAATACACCCTACAAAAGCCTGATTGTCACAGCTGGTGAATTTCTAAAATGCAATATGGACATTAGAAGAACGATATGCTAAAAATTATGTTTTAAACTGTCATGCAATGAAAGCTGGATCTACTGCTATGACCCAGAGAACAAGAGATAGAATTCCCAGGGGAAGCATGCTGGCTCTTCCAGACCCAAGATGGCCAGACAAAGCAAATCCACCCACAAACTTTCGATGATCCCTTTTTTGACAGCACTGGCATGATCTACATGCACTGGGTTCCCACTGGACAGACAATCAACTAGGAATACTATGTTGAGGTTTTAAGGGCGTTCAGGAAGAGATTCCAAGGAAAAAGGCTAGCACTCTTCAAATCAGGTCAGTGGCATTTCCACCAGGACAGTGCACCAGTCCACAACTCCATCCTTGTTATAGACTCTTTGACCAAGATGGGCATCAAGACAGTTCCTCAGCCTCCCTATAGTCCAGATCTCCCTCCCTGTGACTTTTGCTTATTCCCTAAGCTCAGAGGCTGTCGTTATGAGACAATTGAGGAGATGAAAGAAGCTGTAACAAAGGTCATTGACACGCTCACACAAGAGAACTTCGATGGGGCCTGAAAGAAGGTTGGTACGGTGCAACAAGTGCATTGCAGCCGGATGAGATTACTTCGAAGGGGACTAGAGTTTCCTGTGTGTACTATCAATAAAAGTGCCTATACGAAAAAAGTCTGCAAACGTATTTAATGATCCTCGTATATATACATATATATATATATATATAAACAAATTTCATTGAACATAAAAGACATTTTCTGTGTACATATTTTCTTCTGGATCCGTTCGTATTGCCGTATTGCTTTTATCGTATTCGGCAGGACTTGATTTATATATTGTCCATAGTTTTATATATCCCTAGTACTTTCTGCCCGACTTTGGGCCATCATCAGGGGAGGAGCTATTACAAAAGTGATGCAATTTTTATTTTTGCATATGACTACTATGTAAGAGCGTCTTTACCGTTGAAGAGTATCCATGTATATATATATATATATATATATTGCCCAACTCGCAAGAATACACATATGCACGAGTTCACCTTTTTTGTATAAACAAACAACGTAGATAATAATGCTACAAGGGTGCATATTTTTGCTCGTACTAATAGTTTTTGCACCTATAAATATCACCCATAAATAGGATCCTAATAAATACAATCACTTCAGGACAGAATGGACAAAAGTTTCATCGCATTCATCATTAAATACTGAATGCAATTTAATAAACACAGAAAACTACTTTTCTTGGGTGTCTAATTCCTCAGCAATGGATAGCGTCACAGTATTTCAGGTCTGGCCAAAAGAGAAGTGTATGGTTACAAATAAAAGAAAACAAAACGAGAAGCGCATCAGAACGTAGGACTTGGGAAATTAAGGAAAATAATTTTGCGTTTTTGTACTTGATTATGAGACCAGTATAAGAAAATCTAAAAAGTATCATTTTACTTAAAACTACATTTGATTGTTTCCAGACTTTTGTCCACATTGTTCAGTATTGTTTTGTTGTTCATAAAAATGTCAATAAGCTCGTAAGTAACAGTTTCACAATACATTGAAATACTTGGCTTCAGGAAGCTGCCTCAACCTCAATCAAACAGAATCTGTCCTTCGTCTAATAAAAGTGCGTGTTAGGTTCATAGCATGATATCAGAGAATCCGGGCAATTTTTAGCACTGCCCTTAACCGTACATTCCTAAGCGTATGAGATCCAGGCTTAACATTTGATTTTGGGAGTTTAAGCAAACGCACGTATACACTTGATATTACAAGCCCAGTGGGGCCGTGGCTAGAGAATAGGCCGACTGTATATTTCCAGATGTGTAAGACCACCTACGAGGGCTACCTCATAGCTGACAGTGGTGACCCGTAATCTTGAAGAAAGGATCTTGATGGTTCAGCAGTCCTTGACCCGGCAACCGAAGTTATCACGTGACTCAATCCACTTAAATCGTTTGATCAAATCCGCACTAATCAAAAGCACATATATAATCAATCTAAAAAAATAAAAGATTTTAAAATATGATTATTGATACACGTCCATAAAACATGATTACTGATACACGTCCGTAAAAGCTGTTTTGTGTCATGTAGTTATAATTCTGCCTTTAAACTGAGCTCCATCATAGTTCTTCCGAGTCAAAATCCCTCTATTCCAGCCAAAATTTGGTGCAACAGGTCTTACGAATGTCATCCATATTTTTTCGATATGTTCCGTTCGGGACACAAGTTCCACACTAGAAACTTCTTCCAAAAGGCAGCTATCATGTCGTTCGGGCATACGTTGACTACATTCCTTGTAGAGATTCAACACCTCTCCAAAAAAAAGTTGTCCCGGGTATAACATAAAATTAGATTCGGTAACGAGGCTCTACTTCAGGAATTCTCAGAATTATGGAATTCGGTGCCATTCCTCTCAGATTCACTCTAACCAGGAGAGGTAGTAGTCAATTACCAAATCCCACCGTCATAGGCAGAATACAACACTATTATTAAGCGGCGTTCAGTTTGAATTTAGTCTTTTCTTTCTCCTAGAATCGAAACCTTAGTTCCAATTAAAACCTCTCCTCTGGGTCAAATAACTTTATTTGTTATAATGAAGCGTTTACCTGTTTAAAATGAATGTGAAGATTTATTCTTGTACCAAATGTATCGACCCAAATTTCCCGCCACTGGCCTTATGTGTCACTATTTCAGAAACATTTATTCTTGGATATCAAATAAGTTAAATGGAATTAAAATACAATATGGCAAATTAAATTAAATAAGGTATAATTCGGCATACTGTTAAATCAACTACCCACTTAAACAACCAATCAAAGAATAATTGAATTATGCTTTGAGTCACTTGTAGCTTAGACTCCTGAACCACTCCACGTTCATCAGTAATTCAATTTCCCATCTACTAATCCCACCTTTTCAGTCATGTTTCCTGTTCATTTACGACAACTTATGGCTATTTGAATTTGACCCTTTTCTGATTAGAGGTCAATTTTGCCTAACCTAAGACTAGCCTTAATAATAATTGTTATCTGGACAATCAGTTAGCTCATGGAAATTTTAAATTAAAAAAAATAGACGAAATATTCTAATAGGCTTCATTTTAATGCTGCTATGCAAACCTTAAAGTTATTTTCCAAAAATATTCCTGGGAAGACAAAAAATAAAAGCTGGTTTATATTCACGATGACAAAAAAAAGCACGGTGGTTTAGCAATTTTTTTTTTTTTTTTTTGGTTTTGCTTCTTTTTTTTTATTGCAAAGGCCTCCTATTACGTTTTCAGACACTTCTCGTTAGGTTAAAAAAAGAAAAGACAATTGAGTGTGATTTGAAATCTTTGATGAATGTCTTTAAACCAAACATCAGAAAGCCCATGACACTTCATTAAGCCTATTGAAAACACTGAGAAACACTTGATTAGAAAACCACTCCAAAAATATTGTTCATAGAAATCTTCCTGGAAGATTATCCGATTCAGAGGAGGCTGCGGTTTCTGAATCATCTTTATTAGTTTTATTATATTAGGCTAAAACTACTTGAACATTACGAAAGAAAAACGTTAACAGATAGTTTAAAAGTAGTTTCTTTAAATACTTCCTCAATGGATTTTCGGAAAGCGATATGTTATTTTATGTACACAGGAGGAACTGCGCCCTAACTGGACCCACCCACAACCTCAATAACCTTGTCTAAAAACGAATTGGTATGATTAATAAAAAGCACCTTGGTTTATTGGATATGTTTAAAAAGGTATACAAAAATGTACAATTATAAACCAATATATGTACAAGCATAGACAAACATACATGCCAACATAGATTTATTGATAGGTAGCAAAGTTGATTGATCTATTGATTGATTTTAACGGTATACAACCCTGACTGGGATCATTTTATGTTTATATTTACATTTTTTGCGTACTTTCATAAGTTTTCTTTCTTTTCACACGGTTATATGATATCAAGTATTCCTGTCTAATACAGATAATTTTTGAACCGAACAATTTGTCCCATGGATAAGACTCAGATACTTTTGCTCCGATTGAGAGTAGACATTAGGGTCTGTATGTCTGTCTGCCTGTCTCTGTCACTTATCACCTATACTTTTTTTTTACAGTTTGAGCAAGCTAGGGAACAAACCAAAACAGTAGATGATCTAAAAAGATTATCTAAAAATATGCCGCTTATGTATCTCCCAGTAAAATTCAAGCGACAATGTCAAAGATGTCAGTGTCGCCATCTGGTGAACGAAACATTGCCTTCGTATTGTATAAAGCATTATTACGGCTGTAACAGTTTCTATGGGGATACCGTATGCTAGTTGTATTTGCTTTATCTTCTCTCCGAGTATGAACTTAAATCCAATTTTGCTCACTTACGATTTTATCAAAATAATTTTTAACCAAATAAAATGATTGATATAGTTAATTATCACCCAAATTATTTTACAGTATAAGACTAGATTGGACTTGGTGGGGAAAGTAATCCTCAGGAAATTCTGCAAGAAGTTTAAATTTGATCATACTATCAAGTGGTACATGTACAAAACAGAAATCGCCGTGAAGAGTGAGACAAACAAAATCCTCTGGGGTTTTGAGATATAACCAAATAACTTCATCCCAACCAGAACACTAGACAATGATCATTAACAAAAAAAAAAAAAACAGAAATGGTAGAATTGTGGTCTTTGCTATCTTGGCGAACCCCAGAGTGAAAACCAAAGAAAACAAAAAGAGGGACAAGAAGGGTTGTGAATTAAAATAGTTATGGAACATGAAAGTGACAGTGATACCAATTACAATTGGTGAACTCGGAACAGTCCCAAAAGCTTGAAAGGGAACGTTAAGAGTTGGATATCAGAGGATAAACTGAGACTATACTAACTACAGCATAACTAGAATCTGACAGAATACTGAAAGTTCTGGGGACGTGAGGAGACGCACTGTCACTCGATCTCCAGTGAAAGACTGTCTCCTAATGTTGATATGAAAAACTCGCCAAGAGTCATATAATAATTATGCTAGAAGGCGAATTTTGACAATACTAAAAAATAGTAGGAGGATCATTAAATAAGTTTCCAAACTTTGTTCGTATGGGCACTTTTATTGATAGTACACACATGAAACTCTAGTCCCTTTCGAAGAAATCTCTTCCGACTACAATGCTCGTCTTGTACCGTTCCAACAACTTCATCAAGGCCTCAGAGAAGTCCTGTTGTGTGAGCGTGTCAATGACATTCGTCACAGCCTCTTTCATCTCCTCAGTTGTCTCATAACGACAGCTTCTGAGTGTAGGGAATAACCAAAAGTCACAGAGAGCAAGGTCTGGACTATAGGGAGGATTACGAACTGTATTGATGCCTATCCTGGTCAAAGAGTCTGTGACAAGGATGGACTTGTGGACTGGTGCATAGTCCTGGTGGAAATGCCACTGACCTGATTTGAAGAGTGCTGGCCTCTTCCCAAGGAATCTCTTCCTGAACTCCCTTAAAACTTCAACATAGTAACCCTAACCCTAACCCTTTGGCCAATCAACTGTGGTGTATTGACTTCCTTACTCTTCCCACACCTCTCATCATCCCTTACAGACTCCCTGGTTTCCTTGAATCTCTTATGCCAGTCAAAAACTGATGCTGGATTCATGCAAGATGGTCGGTCCAAAGGCAGTCTGAAGCATTCCATACCTTTCTGTGGCATTTATTCCAAATTGAAAACATTATTTTATTGCATATCGTTCTTCTAAAGAGTAAGATTGGATTTTTGAAATTCACCTGCTGTGACAATCAGGCTTTAGTAGGGTGTATTCCAATTGCAGCTGTAGCGGTTAATTTGAACCTGACATCATAAAAATTGGTCATTCATCTTATAACATGTATAGCAATAACATACTCAATTTTCAAGAATCTACGACAATTTTAAATGCCTGTACAAAGGGGTCTGGAAACTTATTAGATTCTTCACGTATATGTACAAACCAGAAACTGTCCTAGAAAAAGAATACCCATGAAAATTCTTGATTTTTTTTAGATTCAAACAAATCATCTTATTTAAGCCAGAAGACCAGACGTAGTGCAAATTCTAAAAAAAATGAAACTATCACTTTGTTGATTTTACCTTGAAGTAGATCACTGAGTAAATAGAATAATAAATAAAGAAATACTTCGTCTTTGCCAGAAAATTAAAAAAACAAAAAGGGGGACATGCTCGGTGACAATGATACCAAATGTAGATCGTGAACAAGTAACACTCCACAAAGGATAGAAAAGTGATTGGAGCAGTCGGAAATCGTTGGAATAATTAGGACCAAAATCATGAGAAGGGTCCTGGAGATCTGAGAGGTCTAATGATAGAATATGGAGTAAATTTGAATTATGTCTTTAGACAGGGAAACCACAGTGCGTTCATAACCTTGTAACATAAGAAGCTGAAGATAACTTGTCAAAAAAGTTAAAGGATTGTGATGTATAGTGTTTTTCCTTATTTTTCGGTCTAGTAAATATTTGTCTTATTTTATATTTTTTGTTACACTAGAATCACAAGAATCCATTACTCATCATAGTTTTTGAATGATCACAGTAACATAAGTAATGTGAGAATTCACACAGATATTAGTATAACTGAATGGTATAAACATTTTTGAATTTGCAATATTTTGTTTTCAAAATTTCACTCGGAGGTTAATAATTGTAAACACATACACTTTTTACTTGTATGTTAAATTGATTATTTTTTAAATCAATTTTCGTCTCAGAAAATAACATTCTTCGTTATTTACCACATCATATTTTTTCAGGATAAGCCATTCACACACACGCTCAATATCCCACGCATACACACATACATACACGCAAATGTAAATTTAGATATTAATGTTAAATTAAGATGTTAAGTGATTAAAATAACATGTTTGTTTGAGATAATAACATACTTGTTTATTTATCACAGCATATTTTTGGGGGGGTCCTCGTGGTGTAATGGTTAAAGCGATGGACTGCGGAATCGTAGTACGCGAGTTCGCTATTACGTTCACTTTCGGGCTAATACCCTTGGGAAATGTATGAACGCCTTTATCTTCCCAGCTATTGGTTAAATAGTACCATTACTGTTCTTCTAGGAGAATCGCTTGGCATTTAATAACCTAAAAACTGTTAATATGCCATTAAACAAAGAAACCAAACCACAGCATATTTTTTCAGAATAACACACGTACACACACACACATACATATACAAACAAGCACGCATATAGGAAATCCCCGAGTCGTAATGGCTGACGTGCAGGACTGCAGCAATGTAGTGAGTTCGAACTCCATTTGCGATATTACGTTCACTTTCGAATTAATTTCTTTTGAGAAATGTTTGAACACCTTATACGTGGTGAATTCAATTAGTTTCCAGACATTTTTTGTACAGGTATTTAAAATTGCCGGTGACACTTGAGAATTCAGTATGTTATTGCTATACATCTTATGAGATAACGGACCAATTTTTGTGATTTCACGTTCAAATGAAAAGCTACAGTAGGAATTGGAATACGCTCTACTAAAGCTTGATTGTCACAGTTGGTGAATTTCAAAAATGACACTTTAGAAAAACGATATGCAATGAAATTCTATTTTAAACTTGGAAAAATGCCACAGAAACGTATGGAATGCTTCAGACTGCTTTTCGACGATCTTGCATGAATCGAGCATCAGTTTTTCAGTGGCATAAGAGATTCAAGGAAGGCAGGGAGTCTGTGAGGGATGATTAGAGGTGTGGGAGGAGTAAGGAAGTCACTACACCAGAGTTGATTGGCCAAAGGGTTAGGATTTGGGTTACTATGTTGAATTTTTAAGGGAGTTCAGGAAGAGATTCCTTGGGAAGAGGCCAGCATTCTCCAAATCGGGTCAGTGGCATTTCCACCAGGACAATGCACCGGTCCACAACTCCTTCCTCTTCATTGACTATTTGACCAAGATGTGAATCAAGATAGTTCCTCAGCCTCCCTATAGTCAAGACCTTGCTCCCAGTGATTTTTGGTTATTCCCTAAGCTCAGAGTCTGTCCTCATTAAACAATTTAGGAGATGAAAGAGGCTGTGACGAAGGTCATGGACACGCTCACACAACAGGGCTTCCATGAGGCCTTCCAGAGGTTGTTGGAATTGTACAACAAGTGCACTGCTGCTGGAGGAAATTACTTCGAAGGGGACTATAGTTTCCTGTGTGTACTATCAATAAAAGAGCCCATACGGAAAAAAAGTCAGGAAACTTATTTAATGATCCTCGTATTCCCAGTTATCTTTCTTATGCAAGCATTATTTTGGCATTAAATAACCGAGAAATGTAGATATGTTAGAGAAATCTAACAGACACATGCTCATATATATAAATGCACACACACACACACACACACACACACACACACACACACACACACACCAACGTATGTATGTATGTATATATGTAACTTATTCCCTCAGTTGGCTGGGGCGGTAGAATACACCAACTGCTTCTCTGCTGTGGGGTAAGACAACCCCCAACTCGAGTCGTAGATATAACACTAAACAGTCTGATAGTGAGGTTACCATAATGCTGGAGCTTTCGTTAATACCGAGTAACCCCTCATTGCCAACGCTCTCGTGTCTACTCTGGCTCGGAGTGATAGCACTTGACAGGGTCCTATATATGGGTCATACATATGCTAAGCTGAATTGCTTGAAATACAACTGTTTTAAAATTTAAACCACGTACTTCTGCTAAAATGAATTGTTTGAAAGAGAATTGTTTAACTAAACTGAATAGCTTGAAAAAAGAATCTTTTTGAGAATTAAACTGTGTACTTAAGAAAACTGAATTGTTTGAAATAGAATAGCTTATTTGTATTAAAATAAATTTGTAATTAAATAACCTTCTTAGTTTGATATGCCAAAAACCAAAATCAACAAACAGTCAGAATATATATATATATATATATATATATAACTCATCCCCTCAAAAGTATATGCGTATGTATGTAGGTATGTATGTATGTAACGCATCCCATAAAAAGTATATACCTATATAAGTATATGGGTATGAGTGAGGGGTGTCTACGCTTGGATTTACGGTTTTCATTGTGGAAAATAGATAAACTTACTCAAGTTCAAATCCTGGAAGAGGCTGTTTGTTTTTCACATAGGTAATAGGTAAAGTAGTAAATTTGGTGACTGTAGTTGAGAGTGACCAGAAGCCTCTCTTTTCAATAGCTACTACACCGAGGTGTAGGAGAGGGCATTACTCCTTTCCCTGGATTGCTCAAACTTACCCTTGATACATACCTTATATGGCTGAGTGTTAAGCAAGGAGGTATCAAGTACCATTTTTAAAGTCTTTGTTATGATGCGACCTGGGATTGAACCCAGATCTTCCGGACCACTCTATCCACTAGCTAATACTCTTTGGAAATTTCTGAATCCAATTATTATCCACCGCCTCCAGCTATGTTGGGTAGGACAGCCAGGAAACCGAATTCAAAATTGTTTGGATCATCATCATCAACATCATCATCATCATCATCATCATCATCATGTGTTGCTAGCAGTGATTTTCTTCACTCTCTCAGGCCATTCGTCTTCATCGGTTATCGCTTCCGACAAGTCTTCTAGACGACACCCATCCTATATTCGTATAGAACTGTTGTAGATAGGTTTTAGCTGATTGTCCAACACTTGGTCGTTCGTGTAAAGGGATCCAGAGGAGCATGTCGCTAATGAGTTCGTCCATACTTCTGCAGTGTCCTGCATGTCTTGTTCGTCTTATTTGGATATATATTTTTTATGGGAGGTTGGTGGCTATACGGCTGTTTTTTTTTAGGGCAACATACCACAAAACCTGTTTTAATCCGCTTAAAAGAAACTTACTTTATGCCACATGTGGCCCATAACGGATAGGTTAGGTAAAAACGTGCAGTTAGATAGTTAACTGAGTATTCAGACGCTTTACATACACTTTGATGAACATTGGCCTTTTGGTAATAAAATGATTTCTTTTGAAGCCATAATATCTGTCAAAACACGTTCTAATATTTTAATTTGTCTTCTTTTTTTGTTTCCACTGGATTTCATGGCAGGCTTTTATTAGGACTAGCCCAGTCGTCATCTCTGTAGCGTGGTAATATCTCCCAACGAGTGTCCTGGATATGAAATTAATCATCTGATGGGTGAGGCTACAGCCATGGAGATTTGGAGAATGTAGAGTATCCCTTCATTGACAATGTTCACAGACACACTCTGACCTGGGTCCTATCAATGGGTCAAATAGAACAAACTATGTGTGTAAACAAATGACTGATGTTAAATTTTGACAGTTATATAGCAATATTTGAAACCATTTATCTGTGTACAAAAAAGGGGGCCATGGGTCGTTCAAGAATGTTAGTGACAAAATGGTTTTACAAATCATATCTATATTTAATATATATGCGTAAACTATATTTACCAACCCCTCCGCTCGGGCAGGATATGACAAAAGGTCAATTTTTAAGCGGAGTTTAACAGGTTTGAATTCAGAGTTTTCCTTCTCCTAGACTAGTTGCCTCACCAAGGCTGAAGAACCCAGTCTGTCCTATTATTTACCCATAGCTGGAGGGAGAATAATTGGATTCATACATTTCCCAAGGGTATTAGTGCCATGTGAAATGCAATTAACCTGGTTCAGGATTTGAACTCGTGTCACTGTGTCCATTTCCTACGACGATAGCCATTACACCAATATGTATGTGTAAACGGGATTTAGAATTAAATAACTGACTATGCTTGATATGCCATAAAAAACATACCCAAACAAAACTAATTAGCGCGCACATTTATATTCTGCCCTGTATTATCGTCATCATCATCATGTCGTGCCGCCAGCATTGATATCCCTAACCCTCTCTCGCCACTCCTCCCAATCGTTCATCGCTTCTGGCAGGTCTTCAGGGCTACCTCATCATGGAGCTGCTGTATGTTCTAGCTGGCCGTCCTGCTTTTGCTCGGCCATATGAGGGGGTCCATATGAGTGCATCACTTATGGGCTCGTCCCTGCTTTTCCAGCAGTGTCTTGCGGGGCTTAAAATACGTTGATTGTATTCGCAGTAAAAAAAAAAAAATACACCAATAGCATCATATGACGATGCACTAGTTCTGGTGTTGTTGAGATTGTGAAATAGCCCTTCATTGTCGTAGCTTCTAGGTTCACTTGCGAGCCCGACTGGTAATGACTGTAAAGATCATATCTAGGGGAGGGGGTCAAATAGATCTGATTTAAAATTGTTCCTATTCAATAAGACCATATTAAAAATATTAAGAAATAACTTCACCATAAATTTAAACATGAACATACAATGAATGTGATTCCCTAACAATTAGGCATTAGATAATCCTAGACGAGCTGATATGCCGGTAAAATTTATCAATCGATCCAAAAGTTTCCCCCAGAAATTGACAAAACACAAATTCCCGTATTCGGTCCACAACATTTTATCTAAAATCCTTTGCTACACCACTGATTTATGACCTTTTTGATATACTGAAATTTTAGAAACTTCGATCAGATAAGTAGAGTTACCAAAATTGGAAATAGCGATAGTGAGATGGTGACAGTTCTACGAAAAAACTTCCCCGTTCCTCGTTTGCTGCAATGAATTTCCAAAGATAGACGATTATGGTTATGTATTGATTTCTTTCCTTAGAAAAAAACGCCTCATTTGCCCGCCATCTTACGATGTTAGGGGATAATACAAACAATGTGAGGGCTACACGCGAACCAAACCCTCAGCAGAAAAACAATACACCAAGCTTGTTCAGATTTTATATCAGGAAGCAAGTAAAGGGAATCTGGTGAAGATCAGACTCACCACTTTGATAATAAATGTTCTGCAATACTAGTTTGCTGACAATTACAATACGATAAGATTTTTAACTTTGTTTATTTTTCATGAATTCTTATAAAGGAATTCACCTCAATATGAGTTTATCCTTCTTTTAACGCAGTGGAGGATCGTTGTGGACTTTTGGCTAAGTTTATTCTATATGAATATATTTCCTTCACAGCATCCCTAGATGACAAATTCATTAAATTGATGAAAAAATATCTTAAACAATATTCGATTGTTGATTCAAAAAGTTTACTTTTCGAATGTATGTCTTCTACTAATGTCTGAAAAGGGCGTATATATTAGGATAATTGTATAATTTTCTTAAATTTATTTAAATATTGTTAAAACATCACACACACACACACACACACACACACACACACACACACACACACACACACACACACACATATATATACACACACACACACACACACACACACACACACACATATATATATATATATACACACACGCACAGTATTTTACGTTAATATTGACACCCCAAATACGTTCTAATACAATGAAAATTTACTTCTAAACAAAGAAGGCTGGATTTTCTTATTTCTATTGGAACATCATATAATCAAAACTCATATTAATACATCTTATTTATTATAAAATTATATCAGCTAAATGAATATATATATATATATATATATATATATACATGTGTGTGTGCGTGTGTATGTGTATGTGTGTGTATATGTGTATGTGTGTGTTTGTGTGTGGCCGTGTGTATCGTTTCGAGCAAGGTTTGAAATAAAATGATGAGGCATGGCTAAAAGACAAAACGGTACAAGACTGAAATTATCCTTGTAGTGAGACTTGCCAATTTCATTTTCGGTTTTCTTTTTATATCTCATGTATTAGTCTATATATTTATATATATGACTCTGTGTGTGTGAGTGTGTGTGAGTGTGTGTGTGTGATGGACTCTCTGGATGCTTGCCTGACTTTCTTCCGTGCTTGAAGCAGCGCAGCGAGGCATTTTAGAGGTTTTGCCCAGAATTTGTTTCACTATTATGCAGATTCAATGTTGAATATTTTTTTGTAACGAGAAAATGCAACAGGCCGAAAAAGTACAAAATTTAACCGGAGTCGATAAAGTTATATAATAAAGTGATGAAACCAAAGACACTGAATCAGTGCCAAATTATAAGAAAATTGTCAAACCAGCCTGGAGACTTTTTGAACACACATCGTATAAAAGAAACTATCAAAAAGAACAAAGTGAAAAAAAAAAAGAATCGGTTCAAGAGAAAGTAAAGAAGTAGGAAATAATAAGAAGAGAGAAAGGAATATAAAAACTAAAAAAATTGAAAAGACAAAGCAAAAAGAAGTTGAATAGATTAAAGTAGAAATAAAATTCGGGAAAGAAAAAAAAAGGAAAATTAAGAGGAAGAAGAAAATCGATGGCACAGACAAGGGAAACAAAGGATGAGCGAGATAAAGAAGAAGAAGAAGAAGAAGAAGAAGAAGAAGAAGAAGAAGAAGAAGAAGAAGAAGAAGAAGAAGAAATGAAAGTATAGAACGATAAATATAAGAAGAGGTGAAGATATAGCAGAAAGAGTAAAATAATGCATACTCAAGAAAGAAAGAAAGAAAGAAACTAAATGAATGGAGAAAGTAAAGAATAAACAAATAAGAGAAAAGAAATAGCTGAGGGTATAAAGTGAGGGTTAAGTAATAATAATAATAATAATAATTGGACCAGAGACGAACTTAAACAAATGGACCAAAGAACAAGAAAACTAATGACCATGAATAAGGCATTACACCCCAGAGACGACGTTGACAGACTATATGTATCTAGAAAAGAGGGAGGAAGAGGACTTACCAGCATGGAAGACACCGTTGACGCATCCATACAACGGCTCGAAAACTACATCGAAAAACACGAACGAGGACTCATTACAGCCATCAGAAACGATACGGACAACACGATAGACAAAAGAATGACAACAGCTAGGAAACAAAAATGGGACGGAAAAAACTATATGGCCGCTTTAAACGTCTAATAAACAACATCTCACACCAGAAAACCTGGACCTGGCTAAGAAAAGGATACCTTAAGAGAGAAACGGAATCCCTCCTAATAGCAGCACAGGACAACGCCATAAGAACCGATCATATCAAAGCGAGAATAGATAAGACACAACAAAACAGTAAATGTAGGCTATGCGGTGACAAAGACGAAACGATCATAATAAGCGAATGCAGCAAATTAGCACAGAAGAAGTATAAGGCGAGACGCGACTGGGTCGGCAAGGTGATCCACTGGGAAATGTGCAAGAAATTTCAATTCAACCATACAAACAAATGGTATATGCACAACCCGGCACCTGTCCTAGAAAATGACTCGCATAAACTCCTATGGGGCTTTAACATACAAACGGATCACCTAATCCCAGCCAGAAGACCAGACCGCATAATAATCAATAAAAAAAGAGAATCTGCACCATTGTAGACTTTGCTTTCTCGGCGGACCTCAGAATAAATCTGAAGGAAAGTGAAAAGAAGGATAAGTACCTCGACCTTGCTAGAGAATTGAAAAAACTGTGGAACATGAAAGTAACGATTGTGCCAATTATGATTGGTGCGTTAGGCACAATAACTAAAGGATTATTAAAAGGCCTGGAGGACTTGGAAGTTGGCGGACGGGTAGAGACTATCCAAACGACAGCATTGCTAAGAACGGCCAGAATCCTTAGACGAGTCCTGGAGACTTGAGGAGACTTGCTGTCACTCAAACTCCAGTGAAAAACCATCAGCTTACACTGATGTGAAAAACTCTAATGGAGTAAATAATAATAATAATAATAATAATAATAATAAACAGTGCCATAAGAACCAATCATATCAAGGCTAATATAGATATGACGCAACAAAATAGCAAATGTAGACTATGCGGTGACAGAGATGAAATCATCAATCACATAATAAGCGAATGCAGCAGATTGACACAGAAGGAGGACAAGGCTAGGCACGACTGGGTGTGCAAGGTGATCCACTGGGAAATGTACAATAAATTTAAATTTGACATGCCAAGAAATCGTATATTCACAACCTTGACACACACAAACTCCTATTGGACTTTGACATATAAACGGATCACCTAATCTCGATCAGAAGACCAGAACTTTTAATAATCAACAAAAAGAAGATAAAAAGAAATTGCAAAATTGTCGACGTTGCTGCCCCGGCTGACCACAGAATAAATCTGAAAGAATGTGAAAAGAGAGATATGTACCTTGATTTTGAAATGGAATTGAAAAAACTATGGAACATGAAGGTGACAATTATACGAATTGCGATTGGTGCTTTTGGCACGGTAATTAAAGGATTACAAAAAGGGCCTGGAGGACTTGGAAGTTGGCAGCCGAGTGGAGACCATCCAAACAATAGCATTATTGAAAACGACGAGTCCTGGACGAGTCCTGGGGACTTGAGGAGACTTGCTGGCACTCAATCTCCAGTGAAAGACAATCAGCTTACGCTGATGTGAAAAACGCTAATGAGTAAATAATAATAATAATAATAATGATAATAATTGTCGACTTTGCTGTCTCGCCGGACCACAGAATAAATCTGAAGGAATGTGAAAAGAAGAATAAGTACTTCAACCTTGCTATAGAATTGAAAAAGCTGTGGAACATGAGAGTGACGATTGTGCCGATTGTGATTGGTGCTTTTGGCACAATAACTAAAGGATTATTAAAAGGCCTGGAGGACTTGGAAGTTGGCGGACGGGTAGAGACTATCCAAATCACAGCATTACTGAGAACGGTCAGAATCCTGAGACGAATCCTGGAAACTTGAGGAGACTTGCTGTCACTCAAACTCCACTGATGTGAAAAACTCTAAAGGAGTAAATAATAATAATAATAATAATAATAATAATAATAATAATAATAATAATAATAATAATAATTTTCAGTAAAACCGAAAATTAAAAAAAAAAAAAAAAGATAAAATACAAGAGCAGATAAAGTAAATGGCATTTTCTGAGAAAATTGTGATGAAAATGAAAATGATAAAGAGAGTGAAAAGAAAACGACACTGATAGAATCTGTATAAAAAGAAAGCGGTCTGCAACAAAAGGGGAGATGGAGTTAGGAGATGAGTTAGACGCCCGTAGACTAAGAAAAAAAAAATGACGGGCGTAAGTCTAAATACTTGCGGGTATAGACTAGAGGAAAAAGAAAGATGTGACGTCGATGTCGTGATAGGAGTGAGTTTGGAACAGTGACAGAGGCGCAAAAGAAAAAGGCTATAAATTTCTCGGACAAATAAAGATGGAAAAAAACAAAAACAAAAAAACAAAAAAAGATTAGAAAAAGTCATTTATTTATGTGTAAAATCGATGCTTCCGCAACAAACTATTTTTGTTTTCGTTCTTCATCGGTCTTTTTTTTTTTTTTTTTTTTGTTAGACGGTCACATTTACGTGAAAGTCTGTCAAGTGAAATGATGCTTATTGGATTGAACGGTTGTCTTTACTTGACAGGCATTACATTGCTGTTCGATTAGAAATAACGCACTTGTAAATTACACTTGTGATAAGTGTAATAAAATCTTCTACCCTGAGATTCTTTTCAATTCTGTAAGTATTGTTGTGTCAATACTTACCCATATTACAAACAGGGTTTTAAGATAGTTATTATTTTCAGTAAGATATAGGATCTTTTTAATAACGATTAGGATAACTGTTTCTATAAAAGAACATTCTATTTGTGTCATTGTTTATTTACTCTGGGTTACCACTTTGTTTACACTTAGCTTCACGTAAGTGTTACGAGATGAATTGCCGGTAGATTACCAAACGCTTAAAGAAGAAGAATAAGAAGAATAAGAATAAGAAGAAGAAGAAGAAGAAGAAGAAGAAGAAGAAGAAGAAGAAGAAGAAGAAGAAGATGTGGTTTAACAGCTGCAGCTATCAAACTAATTACACTGGATATACAGGTGTGAGTAACATATCAGTTTGTCCGTAAGAAGAAAAGATTAGTGACATCACTGACGACAACGAGGAGCTACGTTTTATTCTAAACCTTTTCGTAGATTTAGGCGGCCAAAGCAAGTTCGCATACAGGTCTTGTTTGAAAGTTAGAATAAAGATCACGTTCAAAGATATCATTCCCTCTATTTTGTGGTTGAATCTTGATGTAAAAATCTACTAAATATACGGTATTTTACGGTGTATAAAACATCGGAGTTTATAAACGAATCTAAATTTGGGCAGGCTTTTAAGAATAATAAATAATCTGGTTTGAATTAAGAATGTCAGGTGAAGGGATTCGCCGCATATCCGTTGCCCTCCACACAATTAGGTAATTTTAAATTTTTTATGCATTTGTATCTTAATAAAATCTGAATATTTTACATTCCCAACCTTGACAGGATTATTTTGTTACTTGCTTGGTTATATGTCGTGACTTAATTTCCTTTTATATTATTTGAAGTACAGGTAGGTACTACTTTTATACATTTTACTTTAGAAAATATAGCCGTTGTTGGTGTAAAAGTGATCGTCACTTTCTTTATCACTGCGCCCATTTAAATGCTTTAAAGTTTTACTATGTAATACTAATACTTCTATTTAATATTAATCATTTATTTTCACAGTTTTAAGAGTTCCTGTAAGACGGCCTTGTGCCACATCGATGCAAAGAGCTTTGTCAATTACTAAGAGTTCCTGTCAGATACTAGTATTTTTATTTAATATAAATCACTGCAATCTAACACGAAAATTTTACTTAATAATAATCATTTGGTTGCATAGAATTAAAAGTTTTAGATATTGCTATTTGACATTAGTTATTCTCTTTATTAAGTATTCATATGAACTAAAAATAATTTGCATACATCTCTATGGTTTCAAATAACTAATGCCAAATCTTAGTGATTGAATATTTTCATCATTTAAATTTATTGCCTTCATATTACTTGTTATATTCACAACGTTTTGGTGTATGTGTCTTTCAGCCGTCTTCAGGTGTTTCATTTCAAACTGGGGAGCCCACGCAACCAAACCTTTTATTTAATCCACAGGTTAAATTGTAATAATTCCTTTAACTATGGCCGGGTACAAGTATTAAGCTAATATAAGTATTCCATCATATTTACTTGTAAATGAGATAGAACTTGTAACCCAAGATGATTTATCTTAGAATTATTTTAAACTATGGATTAAATAGAGGGTTCGAAATTCTTTGAAGGCTCCCGAGGTCTAAATGAAACACCACAAGAAGGCCAATAGATGTATCGGCTGAAACATTCTTAATATAATCATGAACATGAAAATATTAATACGAATTTTTATTGGCTTTCCTGGACCAGGCTGGTTGCATTTCTCATAGCACTAATACGCTTGGGAAAGGTATGAATCCAACTACTCTCCCTGTAGCTGTGGTAAAAAAAAAATAGGGCAGATATGGTTCTTTAACCTTGGTATAGCAACCGGTCTTGGAAAAGGAAAACTCTAAATTCAGACCTGCTACATTTTTCTGGAAATTGACCTAGTGTCACACCTTGGCTGAGCTGGGTTTGGGTAAGTAGATACAATTGGATTTCTCCTAGATAAAAATTCCACTCTACATAACATATTTACAAAAAGCAGTTTTAATATAAAAACAGTTCTATTTCAAACTATTCAGTTAAGCATATGTACATAGTTTAGTTCTATTTGATCCAGAGATAAGACACGATCAGGTGCTTCCACTGCGGGCCAGTATGGACATGGGAGTGATGGGAATGAAGGGGTACTCGGCATTCCCCAAATTTCCAAAATAACTGGAACCACACCATCAGATTATTTAGTGTCATATTCAAGACACTCGCTTGGGGGTCTTAACCCTCTGCAAAAAAGCAGTCAGTATATTATACAACCTCAGCTGACTGGTCAATGGAGAATAGATAATTATATGTCTTTCCTTAAGGCATGAACTCAATAAGTTTAGTTTCATACTCAGGACTCCTCTTTTTTTAGAATTTACCTATTCTACAGGGAATACAGCCATCGTATTCGTAACCCCACCGGCAGGGTTCCAAATTGTTCTGGGTTGATAACTTGTTTGTTAAATCGAAATAAAATTGGCCTATGAGCATACAAAGCCAAGTTGAAATGATTACTAAGTTCAAATTGTTCTGCATTGACTATTTATATACCGAATGAAATATGTCAATGTATGTATATACTCCATTTGTAAGAAACTTCGGTTGGTATCACGTATTCTTGATAAACAATTTATATATTTATCTTTAAAAAGGTCCCAAAGAGACCTGTACCTCGTCAGTCTCTTTCGATCTACAGAAATCGATTTTCAATGAAATTTAATATTCCTTATGTAATATAACTCTCCTTCGATCCGAAAGACGGACACTTTTATCAAGAGATGCATTTATAAAGTTCAAATTGATTCTATCCCTGTCCTTCTCTCTCTCTCTCTCTCTCTCTCTCTCTCTCTCTCTCTCTTTATATATATATATATATATATATATATTTCCCTCCTCACACTCTCATTTTCTTTCTCTCTCTGGTCTAAATCAATGTTTACATGTATGCATATGAGCATTTAGCTGTATTAGTTCAGTGTGTCTGCACATACTCTGCTTTCAATGACAATGCCAGAAAGAATTTCAAAAACTAGTTTGTTAATTTTACAAAGGAGATTAATTTTATAAAAATTACAGAAATACAGAAACAAGGAAACGAATATTAACATGAAATAGAAATAATTACAGAGCAAACAACGGGGATGTGATGACGAAAAGAAAAAGCATATGAATAAATAAGAAACATTCATAGAAAATAGGCAAAGTAAATGTCTTGAACTTTGAAATTCAAAGCAAATGCTCAATACAGGCCAGAAGGGCTGATCCAATCGTCGTAAACAAAAAAGAAAATTTATCAAATCGTCGATATAGCTCTTTCAGCCTTATAATGAGTAGAATTCAAACAAACCGAAATATATATATATATATATATATATATATATATATATATATATATATATATATATATATATATATATATGCGTGTGCATGTGTGTGTGTGTGTGCTTTAATCAAACAGGCGACATTTTCACACTAGACGGAAGCTCTCAGAAACTGGTGGACAAGTTCACCCACCAAAGAAGCAGTGTCTCATCAACCGAAAAAGACATCGACACGTTGCTAACGCAGGCATGGACAGCTAACGATAGGCTGTCGATCATATGGAAGTCAGACCTGACCGACCAAATGAAACGCAGGTTCTTCCAAGCAGCGGTCGTATCGATACTGCTATAAGGGTGCACTACTTAGACGCTAACAAAACAAATGGAGAAAAAGCTAGACAGCAATAACACAAAAATTCTGCCAGCAATATTGAACATGTTCTGGAGGCAACACCCCACAAAGCACCAACTATATTGCCACCTGCCTCCAATCACGAAAACTATCGAAGTTAGACGAACCACTGCTGGAGAAGCAGGGACGAGCTCATAAGTGATGTGTTCCAATTGCCCCCTATATGGCCGAGCAAAAGCAGGACGGCCAGCTCGAAGATACATACAGCAGCTCTGTGAGGATACGAGATGTAGTCCAGAAAACCTGCCAGAGGCGATGAACGATAGGGAGAAGTGGCGAGAGTGGGTCAGAGATATCTGTGCAGGTGGCACGACATGATGACGATAATAATGATATATATATATATATATATATAATGTATTGAAAGAGGGATTGACAGAGAGAAAAAAAGAGAGAGAGAGAGAGAGATTAAGGACCGAGAGATAGAAATAGAGAGTTGTTACTGATGATATATTGTAACAGAATGGTTTCCGCCACCGTGTTCCAGCCCTCTGTTCTAATATCAATTTTATTTATGCTTTGCTGTTTTCTAACCTCATCGTCACAATATGATGCAACGAAAAGAAAGATGTTTGTTACAAAAAATATTCTTATCTGAGAGTTCATCTTGCTTGAATAATTTATAAATTTTCTTATTTCATATATTTTTCAAGCAAATATTTTTATATTTGTTGAATTCGACATTTTGACGTGTATTTGATTTGGCTTTCTTTTGCTATTTGTTGTGTAGAGAGACAAAAGAAAATATGTCAAAATATTGAGATAAATAGGAAAGATAAAGATGCTCGTCTGAAAATTCAAATTATGAAATTGCAGAATCTGAGAACTTAAGACAATTTCAGTAATGAAGAATATATTGTCTAAAATGTGTTGTTAAAGCAACAAATATGTCCAACCCAAATGCGGAATAAGGAAATAATTCATCATGTAATTATAGAAAATAAATTGATGCTGTAGTCAGCTGCTCTCAGATTGTGTTAGAGATATGTTGTGTTAAGAAAGACAGGTTATGGGATTGAATTACATTCAAAGAGTCATTGGGGATCTAGACCTGAAACGAACCAGTTGTATTTGTGAGGATTGATATTGTCCCTACTGTAGAGTGTGAACCCTCAGGGTCTAATGTGAAATGACTTTGTTCAATAATTGTCCTCTTCAAATGACAGTACCTTTACCTAGACATCCACATTGTAATGAAAATATTGAAACAAAACTTCATCAAGAGATAATGAAAAAATAGAGAACCTGCTGAATACAGAACTTTTCCAACAACAGAGAGAAAATCAAAGAAAACGAAAAGGATATAAATTCTTTCAATTTACCGGAAGATAAAAAAGCTATACAGCGTGAAGATGGCGGTGGTACCAATTGTAATTGGCGCAATTAGATATGGTTCCAAATCGTTTGGTAAGAAGTCAGTGAGAATCGAAAATCGGAGGACAAGCCGAGACCATCTAATTTGCAGCATTGCAAAGGTCAGCCAGAATACTGAGAAGTCATAGAGACCTGAGGAGACTTGATGTCACTCCAATGAGAGACAGCTGACGTTGCTGTAAAAAATCTTGCAAGGAATAATAAATATACCGACAACCCAGAATAGAATCAAATAGGTACCTGTTGCCGAAGACAGAGGCTTGTTTAAACAGCAAGAGATGAAAGGCAAAAAACATTATAAATACGAAGATATACTGTTTCAAAGAACTAGAGAAATTGTGATTATGATATCTAAATTCTGTCCCTGCTTTAACTATTTTTTGAAAAAGTGGTTTTAATTCTGTTACTTACTTTTGTCTTCGTCTCTAATTTTTTACTCTTCAGATATATAAGGGTAGAAATGGTTAATTCAAATATTAATATGTTCCTTTCAAAGCCAATCACTATGTAAGGATATAGAGGACCTTAAAGTTTATAACTCAGGGAGAAAAAAAATAATGATAATAAAAATGATAAGCTAGACTTTAACTAAGTTAAAACTTAACAAATCCAAAAAGGGTAAAAGTGAAATAAAATTCAGTGAATACATATCGCTAGAAGCTATGGGAAGCAGCATGGCGGATGTGAAGTAAGGCGGAGAATCCACGTTGGTTTAACAACGAGCCTCACTAGATGTTGGACGGAAGGACTTGATAGTTCAACAACCAGGGACAAATAGTTCAGTCAAAAAACTACTGCTACCCATCCATAAGTATGGCGCCTGTGAATGAGGGGAAAACACCCAAATTAAACAATTTTATCATTGAATTCATTTTTTCTGACCTGCCTACGAGTTCTCTTACATAAAGAATACCTGGTCGCATCAGTGATAGGTGAGCAGATTTCAAATAACCCCTGGGTGTGGTATATCCACAATATTGTAACCGTGATATAAATCTCAAATCGTAACATAAAGCGACGTAGGACCTCGACAATAGGTCTGGGTGTCTGGATTGGTAGGTGCTCCTCTAACAGCCAACATGTGGGACACAATGTCATCCTGCAAATGTAGGCTGTTCTCTTTTTCAGGTACACAAACGATGATTTTAGTAATCTCAAAAACCAGAGATACCAACACAAAACATGGGCTAGGAAGAAAACAAACTTGCAGTTCACAGTTATTTTAGGAACAACCTTACACAAAAAGTTTAGGAAAATGATGGGATATATTTGGTAAGAATTTGCCAGATTTAAGGCCTGCCAAAAACTCGCAGACTATGTTAGGACGATCACAAAGAAACTACTGCTACCTATTAGGTTTATAACCTCGAAAAGATATTAATATCAAGAAGAAAAAAAGGAACAAAAAAAAGACACATACACAATAACCGAGACACCAAACACTGAAAAACAAGAACACACAAACCAAAATGAACCACAAAGTAATAACAATTGAAACACCAAACACCCAATACACATAGATGAAACACTAACGCAAGAAGAAGAAATGATTATAGAAAATTTAAAGAGAATTTTGTCTGAAAAGGAGACTAGATTACCACCTTTAAGAAACCAAGACTTGGGAACAGTCAAGGCAGATACTGAAAAAAAGAAATGATTATCCACCTTTATCTCAATGGAAAATATCACGGACTTTACTTAAACAAATTAATTAAATGCAGGAGCAAAATTAGTCAGTGAAAAAAGGGGGTTGCTCTAAAAAACATGAACAAAAACTCAAAATCTGGATCGGAAATTCGACTGGAAATGCAGATAAGAAATCTACAACCACAAGCAAAACTGATAAAACAAAGGAAAAACGCAGGAACATGTTGGGACAAAAAGCAACTCGAGGAAATAAACCAGAAGGTACCGGCGAAAGAAGGAGGATTAAACAGATATCGAGCCAGGTTAAAACAATACAGAAAAAAAGAGGACATTCCAAAACAACGAAAACATTCTACCAGCAAGTAGGGGTAGATTGCACGAAGACATACTAACAACAGGATGACAATAAAACAAAACAATTTTTGAGCAAAATATGTGAACAAGGACAACATAAAAAAACCCAGAATTGATTAGCAACATGGCAAAAGAGTTTAAAGGAGTCAAAGAAGGACCGAAAGCAAAAGTTCAAATCGATTCACACAGAGCAACACTCAAAAAATAACAAATTGGTAAATTCCAGGCATTGATAACATACATTGATTCTGGTTCAAAAGGTTCACTTCCATCCGTTACAGATTGGCAAATGAAATCAATAGATGCTTTCAAGAAGCAGATGTACCCAAAAGGACGACTAAAAAAACATTGATCCATGAAGACCTCCTCTAAGGAAACGCCCAAAACAACTACAGACCCATGACGAGCCTGCTGATGATCTTGAAAATACTAACGGCAATCAATCAAGAAAACATGGAGGTGTCTATGAAAGAGAAACCTTAAGAGAGAAACTGAATCTCTTCTAATAGCAGTTCCAAACAACGCCATAAGGACCAACTATATCAAAGCAAAAATGATAAGACGCAACAAAATAGCAGATGTATATTATGTAGTGATAGAGACGAAATCATCAAACACATGTGAATGAAACAAACTACCCAAAAAATAATATAAGACTAGACACGACTGAGTGGGAAAAGTAATTCACTGGGAATTGGACATGAAATTGAAATTTGACCATACAAACTAATGGCTTATGCTGACCTATAATCTGTCCTGGAGAATGAGATCCACAAATACTCTGGGATTTTGTGATGGAAACTGATCACCTAATCTCGGCCTAATTTATGACCAGATCAAGTGATAATCAACCGAAAAAGATAGCTTGCCGAATTGTGGATTTTGCTGTCCCGGCTAACCACTAAATAAAATTTGAAGAACGGGTAAAGATGGATAAATACTTGAACTTTGCTTGGGAATTGAAAAGAACTGAGGAATATGAAAGTGACAGTGATACCAGTAGTAATTGGTGTACTTTGTATAGTCACCAAATGATTGGTATAGGGACAGGAGGACTTTGAAGGAAGAAGATGAGTGGAGACCATTCAAACTCCAGCATTGTTGAGATCGGCCAGAATATTGAGAAGAGTCCTGGAAACTTGAAGAGACTTGCTTTCACTCAAACCCCAGTGATAAACCATCAGCTAGCGCTGGTGTGAAAAACTCCGAAAAGATAATAATAATAATAATAATAATAATAATAATAATAATAATAATAATAATAATAATAATATCCAGGACATGGAAAAGGAATTTGGGTTTGAAAAATGTTCAATATTGATAATGAAAAACGAGAATAAAGAAATAAAGGAAGGAATAGAACTATGAAATCAGGAAATTATTAGTACAGCGAATTGGAAGAAAAAGATTTCAAGAACCTGAGAATATTGGAAGGGAGCATCATCAAACAAGCAGAAAAGGAAAAAAAAGATGAAAGAAGAAATAAGGAAAGAGTACCTTAAAAGAATAAAAATCTACTCGGAACCAAATTCATGAACAGGAATCTCATCCCAGGGATAAACATGTGAGCAATACCCCATTTAAGACTGCTAAGTCCAGTTTTAAGAATTGAGCAGGAAGGAAGACAAACAAATTTGAGAGGAGGCATCCATCTTTATTTTTTCGGATATCTGTCAACACCAACACTTTCGTTTTCATGTCTTTCATACATTTAAACAACATTTACTATGAAAGATTTACAGGGTCATCTGTATTATAGTGAAAATACAAAAGTTTTCCCTTGGGTATTAAATCTCGGTATACCCAATCATTTAAAATCAATAATTTGTCTGGATTCCTGTAGTCTACTGTCAATCACATGGCTATAATTTTTTAAATATATTATCTGGCACACACAATACATTATATTTGTATCAGTTATAAAAAACGAATTGTCAAGACTTTAAAAAATGTACAGCCCTGAAACAAGTGACGAACTACGTCGTTCATTGAACCCCATTTTCACACTTCTTTTTCATTTTTTCTATATTTTTTTTTACATTATTCAACGTTAGTTACAAATGCAATTCTAGAAGATTACACACAACACAACACGATACACAATTCTTGGATTAATTTACAAAATAGGCATGTTACTCCCACCATCTATGCCCTACAATAATCGAACTATTTCCTAATCACAGGCTCTAATTCTCGGACACGTCCGATTTCTTGTCTTTCCTGTTACGCGATTCCTTGGTTAACCAACGGAGTAACATGCCCGAAGACCTGTTCATTAACTATCCACAACTTTGTTCATACCATTTCTCGAACGTCTCAACTTTCCACCCGCCCCTGGAAATTGACAAATCAAAAATAATTCACTGCATTTGCTCTCCCCCCAAAATCTGTACGCTTATTCATTGCTCTTCATAAGCAATTTTACCATTCATCAGAGTAGAGCTCTTACATTTCAACATATCCTTTCCGTCGCTTTCCGAAATTCTTCCTAACGCTGTACGTTGAAATGATTCCGAAAATCTCATCAACCAGTTTACTTGGATAGTCAAAACCAAAATTTTTCTAGGATCAATGAAACCTCTGACCTCTGATTTTATAATCCTACAAGAGAAAATCTAAAAAAAATTCCAAATGCATACACTCGAAGTGTTACCTGAATTCGTGACGTCGAACATGTTGGTTGAACTTAGAATTTAAAGAAAAAAATTTCAATTTAAAAAAAAATTAAGAAAAAAAAAGAAAAGACAAAAAAGATAGAAATTATCAAACAGTTAAATTCCGTAAAAAACTAACTTCACTAATCTAAAACTACTTCATTATCTTTCCGAAAAACCAAAGACACGAAGTGCAAAATAAGATTAAACAAAAATAAATTGATACATTTCCTGATATGAATCTAACGTAAAGTAAAAATAAAATCAAAATAAAAAACAAAAAATATTAACCACATGATGGAATCTTCAAAATCGAAATGGTACGTATCTACAGAATTCAATTCGCACCTGGTGACCTTCAAAAAATTCCACATCCAGTATGGCCTCTACCAAAAAATAAAATGAAATAATGCGCTTCGCTTCACACACACACACACACACACACACACACACACACACACACACACACACACACAAAAGAAAAAAAATCTACAATTTATTTCAATAAAAACTAATATCATTTGGCTTGTAATCATCACATTAAAAAAAATAATTTCACCAGGAAAAAATTTAAAAGGAAAAAAAATTCTAAAGATTCCCTCAACAAAAGTTTCGACAAAATTAAAAACAACAAAATCAAAATTATTCTTTACAGTTGTATCCCTTTTTTTCTTTCTTCTTTTGAATCACAGACCAACTGACTCCTTTTTCTTCTTCTTTTTTTCTTTTTTTAAAAGGTTAATTGTCTCATTCACAAACGTTTGTGTGTGTGTGTGTGTGTTCTATTCAGATTTCTTTCTCTCTTTTACTTTGGTTCACTCTATTCTCTTCATTTCCTTCTATCTAGGCTTCATTTTTCTGTCTTTCTTTCTATTAAGTTTTCTTTTTCCTGCCTTTTTATATTTCGTCTGTTTTTTTTTCTCTTTTTTCTTTTTTCTTCCTGGACCCATGTCATCTTTCTATCGTGTATTTTCTCCCTTTTCTCCTTCTGTTCTTCGCGTTAAGTTCGTGTTTTAACGACCTTTATTTATTTAAACAAAGAAAGTCAGCGCAAACTAATAAGGGTTATGTTATATAGCTGACATTTATCTTCCTACGATGGTCGTTTTCGTCTGGATACCCACTATTGTTGTTGGGCTCTTTTCTTACCCAGAAACATCTCAGCTCTCAAAGAACAAATAAGCTAAAATACTTTTTGTGTACACATGTTACTTTATTTTTTCTATTGTGTTCATCGGGAAGAGATTCTTGAACATAGGTGGAAATATATGCTCATTATTCCCACAAGTGTGCATCTGAACACCAAAAAATAAACAAATTAGAGTTTCACCAGTTTTCCTAAACCCTAAATCCGTTTAGTCACATGATTGAAAGCATCTAATCCACGAGTGTTACTAAATGATGTGATCAATCTCACTTTGCTCTTTTTGAATTGTGGAAAACAACATCGATCAACTTGGAAAAGTACCCTGACCTTGCCAGAGAGCTGAAAAATTGTGGAATATAAAATAACATAATCTCTGTTGTAGTTGGGAGGCTTCTTTTGATCATCATCTAAATCTAAAACATGAAAACTTTTGCTCAACTTAAGCGATGATTTTTTCGACAATATAAAATGAGTAAAAGATATTGATGACAGCTGTTTTGTTTTTATTTCTTTGTTTCATGACATATCAACCTTTTTGGGTTATTTCATGCCAGCGTTACAGAAGAACAGCAATGATTCTACTTGACCCATAGTTTAAGAGGGAAGATACCTTTCCCAGGGGTATTAGTCAGAAATTAAACGTAATAACGAGATTTGAGTTCAAACTCATTAAATTCTTGGCCTCAACTTGGCATTTTAGCCCCTACGCCAAGGTAGTAATAACAATAATATCAATAGAAATAATTTTAGGACAAACAGCTTGACTACATTCATAAAGCTAAATGGTTTCAAGTATTCCTATCTAATATTTATAATTTGTAAACGATTAAATAGCTTTAGGTAATCATTCCCATTTAATGATCTCAATAATGCGTTTGCAAATACTTGTATGGTTTCCAGTATTCCTGAATAGGGAGCAAATATTCTAACCAATATATGGTACCTAAAAGATACTAGCCTTCAAGTTCAGAGTGTACTTGGGAGTAATGGCAACGAGGAAGATACTCTCCCCAGTGGTTTATTACTGGAGACTCACCACGAGATCCAATTTATTGTCATATACTGGACACCACATTATTGATTGAGATCTTACACCTCAGTAGGGGTCGAATTTTAGGACCCGCGAATATGTTGTATCTAGAGAATAGTGGCGATGACAAAAACGTTTATCTAGGACTGGAAATATCTCAGAAGGAGAGCTGTACTTGTCATAACTGGCATACTTTGAACAGTTCGGACAAGCTATGGACTACGATGGCAAGATCTTTTATTTGAAGGAAAATTCTAAACAATTCTTGATTTTGAAACTCTTGTGCTTTCAATTTTTTTTCCACCGTTCCGCGGCATTGACACTATCCGACTGGAAAAAAATACAAAATATGACAATTATATTCGCCAAAGGGCATTGGTTTGCTCGGGATGATCGTAGAACATTACAGCTATAATGAGTGCAAGATTCAAGAAAAAATATTAAAATTTGAGCAGATTCAAATTTGAGTGAGGTCATAGAAATGCGTGTGCTTCGTTTGAATGCCACTATTTAATTAATGTGCATCATAGAATCTCACTGAAAGGTTCTTCAATAAATGGAGAGAAAGGAGATTCATTCCTTTTGGCGGATTTACATTACTGAGGAGAGTACCCGAGTGCTGAGATGAGTTGCTTTGATTTAATCTTAAGCGATATTCAACAGATAATTATAGAATGGAAATGTAAAATATTCTACTCCCAAAAGATACGCTTTGTTATGAAGAAAGATGAGTCATTATTGAAAAGTATTTACGGTCGATTCTAATAATGCCTTAAGGATATACATAACAAGAAGGTAGAAAAAGATCATGGAATTCGCTCATAAAAGTAAAGTGACGGAGAAAATGTCCCCAAAAGGAGGGATGTAATTAGGGTAAGGAAATGGGAATTGAAATGGTTCACATAAGTTAAGCAACAAAGAGAATGTATAACTGACACAAATGCTGAGAACAGTTGTTCAGATGAAGCATTTAATAGGAAACTGAGTCTCTTGTTAGTTTAAAGGAATGAGAAAGAAATTTTAAACACATTCTAAATACAAACTAATATACATTCGAAACCCATAAGAAACACATCAGAAACGATTATGTCAAAGAAAATGAAAAATAAAATCACAGAAAAAATATTTTGTGAATAAAGACGATACTTGAAGCATCGTTAATGCTAGGTGTATCAAGTTGACTAAACGAGAGAGAAAGAAGACAGAATCATATTAATACACAGAAGGAATTGTGACAACACTAAATATTTAATGACTTTGTTCCATAGAAATAGAAAAATATAACTTATTACTATTCAAGACTTTCCACACTATCGATAGGACTGAGAGTATATTTACTATCCTCTACAAATGTATAAGACTGAATGAGGCGTCTTGGGAATTTCATTAAACTGCGCCTGTTTCTGTGGATCTGAGGAGTGTACACTACTCCTTCAATGTCATTGCTTCCAGGTTTAGTCTTATCTGGAGTCCCATCAATGAGTCAAATATGTCCGTTTGATAGGAATACTTGAAATCACATAACTGTATGCAAAAAAGAATTCTCTGATGCAAACACACAAAAAGTGTAACTAGGAATTTAAAATGAACAAGCTTGATTAACTTACAGGCATAAGATAATACTTGACAGATTGACCTGCCGTAAAAATCGATTAATCAATCTATTTAACAATTGTTTTTAACCAATATTCTCCTTTTTTATTCTTTTGCGGTCATTTTTCAGAAAAAAAATAATTCAGCGATAATCAGTCTCAGATATCCAGTGGTCTTGTGCCAAACTATGCAAAGCTTTGTAAATAAATCAAAAATGTGTCTATCATCATAATAATTTGGCAGTGAAAGAAGCCACTTTTCATATGAGAGTATTGCTCAAAATGACGATACAAATCATCATCATCATCATCATGTCGTGCCGCCAGCACGGATATCCTTGACCATCTCTCGCCACTTTTCCCTATCGTTCATCGCCTCCGGCAGGTCTTCTGGGTTACATCCTGTGTCCTCACATAGCTGCTGTATGTAAGTTCGGGCTGGTCGTCCTGCTTTTGCTTGGCCATATGTGGGGGTCCATAGTAGTACGTCACTTACGAGCTCGTCTTTGCTTCTCCAGCAGTGTCCGGCGTGTCTGGCTCGTCTGACCTGTATAGTTTTCGTGATGGGAGGCAGGTGGCCGTACAGTTGGCGTCTCGTGGGGTGTTGTCAGCAGGACTTGTTCAATATTGCTCTCAACATTCTTGTGTAGTTGCCGTCAAGTTTCTTCTCCAGCCGTTTGGTTAGCGTCCATGTAGTGCATCCATATAGCAGTATCGATGCAACCGCTGCCTGGAAGAAACTGCGCTTCATTTCATCGGTCAGGTCTGATTTCCATATTATTGAGAGCCTATCTATAGCCGTCCATGCTGGAATTCTCCAATATGTCCAACCTAATTGGCTGGGGCTGTAGCTTATAACGTCTGCATCTCTGCGGAGGGGTAAGAGCCGCCCAACTAGAGTAGTGGATGTGACACTAAACAATCTGCTGGTGCGGCTTCAATCTTGGAAATTGTGGGAATGTGGAGTACCTCTTCCTTGCCATTGCCTTCAGATCCAATCTGACCCAGATTTTGAGAACCTGATGAGATCCTATCTATGCGTCAAATAGAACTGTTTGACAACTAAACTGCTTGCAAAGAAATGAATAATGCTAAATTGAATTGCTAGTGATAGAAGTATTCGACATTTCACGGTGTATAAACTAATGACTGATACTTAATTGAATTATTAGAGACCGCAATACTTGGAACCATTTAACTGTGTGTAAACGAATGGGTAATGTTGAATAGAATTATTAGCGTTAAATTGCATTACTTGAAACCTTTTTTTAACTGTGTGCCTAAATTAAATTATTGGTATTTCATAGTAATACTTGGAAACATTTAACTGTATGAAAATGAATGAGAAGTGTTCAAAAGAATAATTAGTGTTAAATAGCAATATTTGTAAGCACTGCTCTGTGTGCACACAAATGATTAACACCGAACAGAAGTGCTCGCGTTAAACAGCAATAATTGAAACCAGTTAAAGGTGTAGAAACAATAGCAATACTTGTGTGCTTGATATTACCAACAAATTACGAGTGCAAACCAAAGACTGATGTTAAGTGTTACTGTTACATAACAATAGTTTAAACCATGAGCTCAAAATCTATCTAAAAACGTTATCAACAAAACATGTTTACAAATCATATATATTTGATATATATGTAGAAACAGAATTTGGCATTTATTAACCTACAATATTAAGTATGCCATAAAACCCAAGCGAACCCAACCACTTAATCCAATGTGCCATGTATTTCATGATGTAACGGGACGGAGAAAACATTGTTCAGTCACAATAAATGTTTGGACCCAACAAAAGGTGCTTGTAAGTTATATCCTAGACTAAAACAAATGATTTCCATTTGTTATAACCGCTTATATATTCGTTCTTTTCCTGCCACTTAATACATGTCACTTTGAAAGTTGATTAGAAAGTATAAACTATTCAGGATGATATTAGGAATATTTTTAAAAGCGGAATTACTGTGACTGAAGACGAAATAAGCAAATTCCGAGCCCTTGAGCGGAAATGGATGAAAATGCTGTCTAAGGATGCCGTAGATATATCCATGTCAATTTTCGATAGAGAGGTATGACAAAAATTAGATAGGAAATATGAAATTCCGAGACAGAATTATGAATGTCCAAACACTAACAGTGAGTAGAGTACTTACCGACAACTGCTAATTGTCAGATATGTCGGGTAAAATACGAAAACAAAAAACAATTCATCTTAAGCGTAAATATTTTGTTGGCTTCTTTCCGTTCCTTTTCTGAGACCCTAAAATCACGAAGAAATGGATAACAGAGATACCGTGCGGATTGGTTTCTGTCTTCTTATAAGAACATGATTCTTCTGGTATCTTTTAATAGTTCCTCATTCTCTGTTCTCGACAACGTTAATCTCCTTGTGCCCCAGCCACCAAAAGAGAAGCCAGTCAGAATCACGAAATGTGTCATCTAATATTAGGGTTCACTGAACACCCCACCCCAACTTTCACCACAGATTGGTGACATCACAAGATCAACTCCCATCACCACGAAGATGGTCAATTGGTTGTGACATCGGTAAGGCATAGTCCGGGGTTTAAAATCAAGCATGTCTTGTTGCATCTTGCAAATTGCACCTAGCATACCCAATGAGATATAGAACTGTCAATTTGTCTCTTTTCCAGCAAGGGGTGTCCTCGTGGTATAATGGTTAAAGTGATGGACTGAGGAAACATATTAAGTGAGTTCGAACTCCAGTCGCGCTATTGTGTTCACTTTCGGACGAATACTCTTGGGAAAGGTAGGAACCCCCTTATCCTCCAGCTATGAGTTAAATAGTCCTACTAATGTCCGTCTAGAAGGATGACTTTGGCATTAAATAGCCTACAGCGGTTGATATGTCATTAAACAAAGAAACCAAACCATCTTTTCCAGCAGCTGGCTTTTTTGATAGTCCATCTATTCGCACCCGTGTACCATTTGCTAAGTTTACGAATGCTGAGATCATTTATGATATTCGGAAAGATGTTGGTGATTTGAGGAAACTTACCGCCAGTCAATCTCCTGATCCAATGATAAGACTATCAACAGAAGGTTAATTGCCTTTATGTAAATATAAATGTATACATGATCTTTAGATGACACCAGCTCATTCACTTTAGGTCAGAAGATCTTTATAGTTTCAAATAGTTTGCAAGATTTTTAGCACGATGGACAGAAAGTTAACCCCTGCATTGGTAAATAGTGATACACATATTTTCAAATGAAACAAACTTAATTTACATGATTATTTTAAAAGTGTCGAGTATAAAAATATCTTACCTTAAATTATATGTGGTATGGTTGCACTACAACAATTCAATGCATATTCATAGATTGTTGTAATTAATTGAGAAAATCTCACCAAAGTTTTTGAGGATTCTGAAACAAAACACAACTGTAACCTAAAAAGAAAAGTACTCTAATACGAAGAAAAAAGACAACTGATAGAATTCAAAACATTACGTTAATTCGTAAACCATGTCACAGAAAAAAAAACAGATGTGAAAGGGAATAATATCATGGTGACAGTGATACTAATCATAGTTGGATTCACTAGAAAAATTCAAATAGTTTGCAAAAAATATAGGAGTAACTGGACATCTGGGTAATTATTGATTCCGTCAAGATGTGTAGTTCTGTTGATATCAGCTGAAATGCAAAGAAGAGATCTGAAGCACTGAGGCGACAGCTGTCAATCGAACTTCAGTGAAAAACATCTCATTATTATGGTCTAAAAAAACTTGCTCGGAGATGATAATAACGGTCTCTAAAAGCTTATAAAGAAAGCTGGAAGTGTCGGAATTCGGGGAACAAATAAAACTATCCATACTATAGCATTATTTAGATTAACCAGAATCCTGAGAAAAGTCCTGGAGACTTGAGGAGACTTAATGTCACCCGGAGTTCAGTGAAAGACCATATACTAAAGTTGGTGTTAAAACCTCGTAAAGAAAATAATAACAATAAAAATAATATTAATAATTATTATTATTAAACAACGAGAACGAGAAAACTAACTGAAGCCAAACAATATAGCAAGACGTCTCATCAAAGGGATAAACATCTGAGATGTCCTCCTGTTTTATACTCTGGACCATTATTTAAGTGGACGAGGGAAAAACTTCAACCAATGGCCTAGAGAACAAGAAAACTGATAACGATACATAAGGCCCAACATCCAAGAGATGACATAGACGAACTGTATGTTTCAAGAAAAGGAGAAAGAAAACTCCCCAACATTCAAGTTAGCGTCACTGCATCGATACAACGGCTTGAAGACTACATGAAAAAGCATGGAGGAAGACTGCTTACTGTTACCAGAAACAATACAGTCAACACAAATATCAACAGAACGAAAATACACAGAAAGCAAAAATGGGAAGTAAACAATTGCATGGACTTTTCAAGCGACAATCAAGTGAAATATTGCATGAGAAAACCTGAAAATGGAAAAACGGAAAACTGATAGAAGTACAAAATAATCTCATAAGGACTAACTTTGTCAAACAAGAATACTACAACGTAACAAAATAGCTGATAGAGATTTTATAGTGATAGAGATGAAATGATCAATGCAGTAAATTAGCGCAAATAGAGTATAAGACTAGACACGACTGGATGGTAAGGTATTCCACTGAGAATTGTGCAAAAAGTTTAAATTTGACCATACTGTCAAATGGTATATGCACAACCCAGAGATACATTGAACTTTCTGGGATTTTGAGATACAAACGCATCATTTAATCACAACCAGACGACCAGACCTAGTGATAGTGAAAAAAAAAAGTGAATCTGGTGAGTAGTGAACTTTGCCGTGCCGGCTGACAACTGGGTATAACAGAAGGAAGGCGAAAAGAGAGATAGATACCTGGAGTATGCTTGAAAATTGAAAAACTATGGAGCATGAAAGTGACAGAAATACCAATTGTATTTAGTGCACTCTGAACGATTCGCAAAGAATTGGTAAAAGAACTCAGAAAATAAGAGGACAAGTGCAGACCATGTAGACTGCAACATTATTAAGATTGGCTGGAATACTGAGAAGAATCCTGAAGACTTGTGGAGACTTGATTTCACTCAAACTTCAATGAAAAATTATTAGCTAATGCTGGTGTAAGAATCTCAAATGTGTATATCAAATACGCATAAAAATATCTGAAAATTTGAGATACACATGGGTCACCTTCCGTGCAAGAAGACCATAACTCTTGATAATAATAAAATTAAAACGAACTTGCTGTAGACTGGAAATTGCAGTCCCAGGTCACTACAGAGTGAAAATCAATGAAGTGAAAAGAGTTAAAAAAGTACGTTGAACATTGCAAGGGAATTAAAAAAAACAGTGGAATTCTAAATGGCGCGCTTGTGACACTCCCAAAGGCTTGAAATAGGGCGGGAAGAGTTGAAAATCAAAAGACTTATCAAGACCATTCAAACTATAACATTGAGATCAGCAATTAGACTGATAAGAACACTGGAGATGAGAGAAAACATGCTGTCACTCAAACTCCAGTGAAAAACCATCAGCTAACGTTGGTGTGAAAAACTCGCAAGTATAATAATAATAAAAATAATAATTGCTGAGATATGCAGAATCCTTAGAATATTTATAGAGGGCTTAGGTGACTTGCTCTCTCTCACAAACTCAAAAAAAAACAAAGAAAACCTAATTACAGCAGCCAGTAACAGCAACAACAACTGGAATAACTTAAGAGTAAACAATAAAAATCAAATTAAAAAACAATAATGAGAGGAAAGACAACTATATGAATACTTCAAGTGATAAACTAAAGAAATTGCACATGAGTTGATTTAAATATCTCTTAGAAATAGAAACCTGAAGAAAGAAGCTTAATCTTTTTTAATCGTAATAAAAAAAGATAGCTATGAGAACCAATTATATCCAAGCATAAATTGATAATACTCAAGCGAATAATAAGTTAAGGCAATTAGGTGATAGAGGTGAAACAGTTGATCACATAAAGCGAATGCAACAAACGGACACAAAAATGAAAACAAGACAAGGGACAATAGATGGCTAAAAGAGACACACTGGACATTATGAATGATATTACAAAGTGATTATATCAATAAATGGTATATGCACAAGCCAGAATCTACTTAAGAAAATACAGCCCGTAATATTATCTGATATTTTGAAATACAGACCGAACAGTCTCATACATAAGTCTAAAACTCTACTTAATTAACTAGAAGAAAATGATTTGTCATCTAATTGATTTTACTGTTTCAGCGAACCATAGGGGAACAATAAATGAAAGAGAAAATATCCATAATTACTTGGATCTATTCAGATAAAAGAAAAAGCTGAGAAGCACACATAAGGTAATTGTGATAATAATCGTATTGGGAGTAGTCATATCTGGATGAAGGAGGAGATCCACCGGAAACTTTGAAAAATAGGAAAGTTTGATCATATTGACATGTGGTACAGACACAGACTGGAATCTTTGAGATCCAAACGTATGACACAATCCAGGCCAGATAACCAGGCCTAGTTTTATGTAACAAGAAGGAAAGCAGAGAATTATTCTAATGTTTGGCAAAATGTTCTAGAAATATAATAGAAAAAATACGTTAATCCTGGCCGGAAAACTTTGTTCAGGATGACTATTTTAGATGATTAAATACAAAGGTTATGTAATGGCTTCTCACACCATCATTCCCAGAGTTGCCTTGAAGAGACTTAACTTCTCAAAAAGACAAATATTTATCCAGAGAAAGAGAGGTTCTTTAGACAGTCAAGCCGATGGACAATCATTTTACTCAACGGAATGTTTTTCTTTGTAAGAGCATGCCTGACAATTGATGACTGGGCCTTGAGACAGAGCCTTTAAACAAACTTGACCAAAAAGTGGATCGATCTTTCTATTTACAACATACCTGCACGCCAAGAAAAAAACAATGGACGATGAGGAGCCTCACGCTGGTCTCTGTCACGTAATGAAATGGATTTGGGGGTCAAAAATACAATCATTTGTGGTTCACAGAACATTAATACACTTTGGATAATGCATCTTTTCTCCCCAACCAACTCTCATCGATTAGAAAATAACTTGCTAAACTAGGTTGTTTAGCCTTCGTCCAGCAACTGACATGATAGAATGAAAATTTGTGATTCAAACCAGCTGTACTCAGCTTAAAAGTGTGAGTTTTGGCGCCTCTGGTCACGGCATAGTAGTTTGGTAAATACATTAAATCTCCAAAGTATAACAGGTTTTTTTAGCTTGTTACAAAAATAAACTTATGGATTTTGATGAAGTTTTGAGGAGACTTGCTTTAACTTAATCTTCTGTGAAAGACTCTTTGTATTATGAAATGGCTTCTCTTACCATCATTCCCAGAGTTTCCTTGAAGAGACTTGACCTCTCAGAAGAACAAATATTTTATCCAGAGAGAGATAGGGTCTTTAGATAGTCAAGCCGATGGACAATCCTTTTACTCAACGGAATGCTTTTCTTTGTAAAAGCATGCATGACAATCGATGACTAGGCCTTGAAACAGGGCCTTTAAAAACCGGCTTGACTAAAAAGTAGAGCGATCTTTTTATATACAACTCGCCTTCACGCCAAGAATAAACAAAAGACGATGAGGAGCCTCATACTGGTTTCATACACTATACAATCAAATCTATAACATCTGCATGTTTTTTATACTATGTGACATCATAAACGATATAAAATATCACAACTTACATAGAATTATCTACACGTTCACTTGCTTGATAACTGTACATTTTGAAAAGTCACAACGATTATCACTGATGAAGCGAACCTAAAGAATGAATACATTTATTGTATATATATATATATATATGATAAATATATATTAGATATATATATTTAATTCCAAAGAATTTAGAGTGCAACCTCTGGGTTTCATGGAGTTTTTTTTTTACTAAACAACAATCATCAGGAATTTAACAAAATGAAATGAATCGAAAATCGAAAAAACACAGCCAAAAACCGTTGGGATTTTGTAGGAATCTTTACGTGTGATTGTAATTGTGTGAATCTGTGAGTGTTGGGGGTGCGTGTGTTTGTGTGGGTTATAGTTACATATAGTTGCACTCTCCATATTATATTGGACTTGGTTCGAAACAAAGCCACAAAGTGATTTAGTTACAACCAACACTGTTATAATATATATATATATATATATATATATATATATATGTGGGGGGGGGGAATACAAGCAAACCATCACATTTAGAAGAACGAACTGAGCTTTATTTTACAAAAAGAAGAAAAGGTAAAATCTCGTGATTACTACTTTCCAGGCAACCATTGAATAAAAATATAAAGAACTGAAAACCCAGAGTAATACCTAGGTCTTGCCAGAGATCTATAAAAGCAGATAATATGATATTGATATCAATTGTTATGGGGACCCTTGAAACTGTCTTCAAAGGTCTAGAAAATAGACTGCGTGTACAAGAGATCAGAAGAAGAATCGTACACAATCCAGACAATCTGTTAAACTCATCTAGAATACTCAGAAAAGTCCTGTAGACCTGCGGAGAGCCATTGTCACTCAAACTCTATAGAAGAACATAAATGGACACGGCGACACGAGATCAAATCCTGGACGAGACTGATTGCATTTCACATAGCACTAATACCCTTGGGAAAGGTATGAATCCAATTATTCTCCCTCCAACTATGGGTAGATAGTAGGACAGACTAGGTTCTTCAGCCTTGGTGAGGCAACTAGTCTAGGAGAAGGAAAACTCTGAATTGAAACCTGTTGAACTCCGCTTAAAAATTGACCTTGTGCCATATCCTACCCGAGCAGAGGGGTTGGTTAATAGGATAGAAGAATAGGTTAGAGTCTGTGTGAAAAACTTGCAAGGATTAAAATTATATTTCTTTTTAGTTACATCTGATAATTTCCTAAAAAATGGATGCTAAACGTGTTATGTTTTGACCTGTTGATCCGGCCAAAAATGCCATTCAAGGTAATGCACCGGAAGGAAGTGACACATTCTAATGGCAGTTATGAGAGGAAATCGCGTGGGCGGAAATTGGCTGATGAAATGGGAGGAGGTAAAAAAAATACCATTATACTCTCATAGACTGACGCACCGGAAGAGAGTGACCTCTGAACTGGATGACAGTTATTTCCGCTCGATGACGATCACACAGGCCATTCAAAAGAAAGCGGAAGTGGCACATCCCGGCCCCCAGATATCGGAAGTAGTCGTGGAGGCGTGTCCATATCAGCGCGTGGGAGTTTGAAGGTAATATAAGGCCAACGAATTGAGACAGGCGAGAGCACAGACAGGCGAGTAGAGTTGAGGACAAGCAGTATAGTTGGAGACGGACATAGACGCGATGTAGTAGGAAAAGCCAGCATCCCGGAGAGTGGACTCTCAGGGCTCGGTTGAGCAGCCATAGAGAACGAGAAAGACATAACGATGACGGCCATAACTTCGGGGTCCAAATACTTGTTATGTTCGGTCTCCAGCTCCCTCTCACACGCAAACTTTGAACAACCCTTTCGAAACTTACAAATAAAGATGAGAGGAAATATAATTTATAACGAAGACTTCCTGCGTCTGTCTTTGTCACTGCGTCTTTATCATCGTGCGTCTGTCTTTATCATTGCGTCGGTATGTATCCAGCATATATATGTATATTTCTGCATGAATCAGCAGCTGACTATATAACAAACGTAGAATTATAGATTATAAACATAAATAGAAATATGTCATCTTGAATGCATTTGTTGCTTTTGGAGTTTGATGTGTGAACCTGTTAAAAGTTATCAAATTTTGCTATACATTCAAAGGTATGTGTTCGTATTGATGAGCTGGAATTGTCGTTCCTTACATGTTGGCATATAATTATAAGATAATGAAGAGCTATCCCTCAGGAAATTTTGTTCAAGCAATCATTTTATAATGTATAATTTCATGATATGTATAATTGTACAGCCGCAGCAAGTTGCATTGGATAAGAGTTGCGTATATTATCTTAGGAGCCGGTGAAATATCATTGGCAGTAGATTTACGTAGATACGTAATAAATCATTATCTATGCACAGGCTTTTATCCTCATAAGTACAGTGGACATCGTCATTATCAAGGGAGTACATTAATATTAACAATGGCTTCGTTTTCTTTTTTTTTTTCAAGATGAGAAATGAGGAAGTCTGCACGAAAAAAGACATTCAAATCCTTGATATAGCTATAGTGCAAAATTTAGCGATATCTGGAATTGCACACTTCAACATCAAACTGATGTAACTAGTGCATAGTTGCATCAGTTGGCACGATTTTTCTTTATTATCATTGGCGCCCCAGGATTTGTTTAGGGCTTATTGCCCCTGACTTTAAATTTAGAGTCATACTTCTAGATTGGTTGCCTACTAAGGCGAAATATCTCAGCCTGCTTTAATATTTTACGCAAGGCTGCGGTGAGAAATGATCTGTTAAACACTTTCCTGGAAGGAAGAGTTTGAAGTGTACATAAACCGATTCATCAACTCTCTGGTTCCATTTTCTGCATTGACAACTAATAAGTACCCAAACCTTCCAAAAGTGTCCAAATTAGTTCAGAGGTTATTTTAGTATTGTTTTTAACAGAGTTTATATCGAAAATTCAAAGATTTAACTATCAAAAAATAATTAGATAAAACTTTTGAGTCCTAAACGTTAATTATTTAACGACGTCTATTTCTTAAAGGTGTGTGGTTAATATATGTTCTAAATTACATTTATTATCAAGATGTTTCTTCAGGGATTTTTTGTTAGTTTTTGTTTTTGTAGACGCTATTATTGAATACGAAAAATGTTTAGACAGATCTATTTTACATAATTATGTGACTAAAATAGATACTACCACTCTGAGTCGGACTCGACCAGGGAGTAATGACAATGAAGGAATTCTCCACACTCAACAGATTTTTATAACTGGAATCTCAGCATCAAATGCATTATCATACCCTGAACAATCCTTTTTGTTGAAAGTTCTTACCTCTCTGTAGGAAGTATAGTCAGTGAATTCAAAGCTTCGACGACAGAACAAGTGTACATCGATATTCGAATAAATCTTGCAACGACATAAATGCCAAGTTGCTTGGCTCTTTGAGCTTCCTTTGTACAGAATCGGTGTCATCAGGAATTATGTGTAGCATGGAGAAAACAAAGGACAAACCTATCGTCTCAAAAGACTGACACCTACTATAACAGTTTCAAATCGCGTAGAAATCGCCCTTTCTCAACAAATCAGTGAATTTATGAAGCGATAAGCCTGTTCATTGATGGTTATAGCGCTGTGGGTGTCTTGGAGGAGATAAAGATGAGATGAGTTTGGTCAAAGAAAAGTCACGCACCTGCTCTGAGAAAAATCCCACTTTCTTATCGATGTTGAACCTTCCTTCTGAACTATTCTCAAAAGCGAGAGGAAATGGTCGTATTTTCAAATCGACCAAGGAAAGATCTATTCTTTAAGAAATCATTGCCCAATCAAATTTTCAGTCATATTTTGGCGCTATTTCCATGTAACTAAATAACTGACGCTTTTCAAGAATCCCCAAACCTTATTTGTCACTGTCTCTCGAATCAACTGGCAGAGTTTTTGATTGACCGTTTATTGTCGGTCACTCTTCTGAGCACAAGATCACTTGTGGTAGGAGGTGGCCCCAAAAATTATATGGGTTACTATAAGGAGGTTTACTTAATCTAACATTCATCACTGTATGACAATGGATCGCCACCCGATTATAAATACCGTGGGTATTTCACAGCGCGTTTAAGCTCCTGAGAAAGGCATGAATCCATCAGCAAATCAGAGCTTGGGTGCCAGAATAGACAAAGTGTTGTAGATTTTAACAAAACTTATGAATAATATTTACTTAGCCTGATTATTACTTAGATTTATAACCTACAGTAGGTACTTTAAGCCAAGTTAGGTCTGCAAGCCATAGCAAACGAAGTTTGATAAAAATAAAAAAGTAAATAAAGTTAACGACCGTAGTCAAGGACGACCCGAAGGTTTCCTTTTCAACAGCTACTACACCGAGGCGTAGGAGCGGGCGCTATTCAATTCCCTGGATTTCTCCACTTTACCCTTGCTCTGTATCTTATAATGCTGAGTTTTAAGCAAGGCAGCATTAAGTACCATTTTTTGAGTCATTGGTATGACTCGAAGTGGGATTGAACCCCGGTCTACCGGACTATTGACGAATGTTGTACTCATTAGGCCAATTGATAAACATAAACGTCGTATATTCATGCGCTTGCTATTCATTTTATACTTGTTCACGGCAAAAATGTCGGGTTTATTTCAAGTTTTCTGTACTTTTGATTATGCAGGCATCCAAATCTGTTTGCCACTGTGTGTTGTATTCAACAACTGGTGATGGTGTATTATTTTTTTTTCTTTTTGTTGTATTTCTGACGACCTCTCAAAGGAGAAGTCTACAATACAATCGAGTGGGTGGAGGCAGACGGAGCCAAAAGAGATTTCTGAGAGGAAAAAGACTGAAAAGGAAATAGACAAAGAGGAGGATTAGAAAAAATAAAATAAAATAATCAAACATAATATTGTTTAAGAAGAGAAAAGAAGGTATGGAATAGATGAACAAAGTAAAGATAAAAGAAACAGAATAAACAGACCATCCAACTGCAGAAGCAGCCGGAAAACAACAGAATCTGACGAGAAAATAGGTAATTAGATAATGAGGAAATTTGATGATGTCGGTAATGGAAAGTACTAGAAAACTAGAACGATTCTATTAGTAAGAATAAATAAAAAAACTCTTAACATAAATATCTTCCATGAAGTAATAAAAATTAGCTAAGCCGTATTACATTTATATTTGCACAAACACATACCTTTGTGTTACACAAATCTTCCCAAGGGCGGGGGTCGAGTTATGGGGTAAGAAACGTGCTTTGTATTTCTTCTAAATGAGAGATGTAAGTTTGCTTGCCTTTAAAATCCGCTTTCGAAATTTCATATTAACAAAAAGTAAACGCATTTTTGGCAGCTAAAGAAAATTGAAGATGATTATTCCGATTTAACGGTATGTTCATAGTACTTACAAACATCCATAATATAGCAAAAAAAGAATTAATCAAATTTATACATAGATACATGCATTCGTCTATATATATATATATATATATATATGAGCGGTCAATATTTTGAGAGCATAACAGTCATATTAACTCATTTCGGGAAAATACAAAAATAAAATACATGAAGTAAAAAATAACCAAAATCACAGGGTTTTTTTTCCCCAGTAAAGATAATTCAATCTCTGGTTGTGGTCAGTTTAATGAACATGCCAAAGGTAAGATTAAGATGAATATGGAGGACAGTAAGTTGGTAATAATACTTAATGTCTTTCACAGGCAACTTCAAAACGGACCAAATCCGAGGTGTTCAAATAATATCGAGACTGAATTTGAACAATATTTGACAAAAGTGAATAATAAATGAAACGTTAATTTTCTTCAAAATATCTCCCAAGAAATTCAACACAATTTCTCCGAGTTGAAGTACCTGTTAAACTTCTCTTTTGATATATCATGAATCTGCATCGTTGTAGTTCATTTAGTGGCCTCCACGTCCTCGTGCCTTATCCTTGAGGTGATCATTTTGGTTTAGGCAAATTAACAAAACTCAGGGGTGTCCTCGTGATATAATGGTTGAGAGCACTGGATAGCGGAATTGTATAAAGTGAGTTCGAACTTCAGTCACGCTATTACGTTCACTTGCGAAAGGTATGAACACTCTTATCCTTCCAGCAATGGGTTAAATAGTACCACAACTGTTCTTCTAGAAGGATGGATTTGATATTAAATAATCCAAGAAGGTTGATATGCCACAAACAACATAACAAAAAGTATACATAACCAGGTCGGGTGAGTATAGAGTTTGCTTTACTTGTACAGTCCAGTGTTTTATAAAAAAAAAAACGTCTGCATGCCTTCGAAATGCTGATTTCTTTTTCTTTGAGAATACTGAAGAAAGCTTGCAAAGCTAATCATGGCATTAGGCTATTTTTGGTTAATAGAATTCTTATCGGCTCTTGAAACTCGAAGAAAGCAGAGAAGCAGAAGAGGGTGTTATTTGATCTCCAGTGATGAAAGAAACAAACGTTTAATTTTTGTTCACATGTTCGTTATTTTAATAAAGCAGACTGACCTTTTGGACGCCTTCTACCATCTCTCATTGAACGAGGGGAAATCTTTGCATTTTGTTAAAGTCTTTATCTTGGACTATTTTTTATTTCTGTAGGGACCGGGCCATTTGCCTAGCGGTAGTGTGTTCGCCAATGGCCTGGGAAACTGGGGTTCAATCTCAGGTCGAGTAAAACAAAAAACCCAAAAAGTAGTACTTGATACCTCCTTGCTTAACACTCAGTATTATAAAGTACGTTTCAAGGGTAAAGTGGAGAAATCCAGGGAAAGGCATAGCGCCCAACCCGACACCTCGGTGTAGTAGCTATTGAAAAGAGAACTTTTGGGTAGCCCTCGACTACGGTTGCCAACTTTACTTATTTACTTATTATTGTGAGACCGAAACTTACCTGCATCATGGACTCTTCCAGCACAATATTACTAGCGTAGTAATATCCTCATACGGGTAGTAGTAGTAGCAGTAGTACAAAAGTACTAGAAGTACGACTACCAATATTGGACACTAACTTTTTCAACTTTTATTAATATATCATTCTTACCTCTAAACTGTGTTCCGTGTTTTCCTTCTGTGTATTGACTTTGGGTCCACATCAGGGTAGACGTACGGATTCGAGAAATGCACCCACGCAGAAAGCCTTACCAATCCCACATTCAATAGCTACAGAAAGATTCGAGAATTTCGTTCTCAACACATCAGAGGACCAGCTCAATCACACAGTAGTGTTGAACGAGAAAGTAATCTGGTATCAATACATACAAAAATATTCCGCTTACCAACATCAGTGATTATCTTGCAATTGGACACCTACGGGTATATTAAAGATTATCAAAGTCTGTCCAAATAATATAACGGTCAACTAAGTATCGAGAACGATTGCTTACACGAAAAAGAAAAGCCTGTTTGTTCACAAAAAAATTGACAAACTCAAGTTTGGAAAAACTATTCACCAAATACAGCGAGGGTAGTTTTATTTCTAAAAAAAGAAAGTGTGTTCTCATACAACAAAAGGGAAGAAAATCCCAGGCATTTTCTTTACTTCGGCCTGAAGGATAATTTTTCCTTCTCCCCTCCCCACACTTCTAAAGAAAACGTTTGTCTACAATTACAAAAATCCCCCAGACAAGAACTGAAAAAAACCCTGCTTACTTGCAAACACTTATCCAAAATGAACCTGTTGGGCGCCCACCAAGAAATAATTTTTCTTTATTTTATTCCGTACTAAAACATGTTGGCTAACAAAAAAAAAATTATTAGTATGGGGGAATTTTAAATGACCACCTTTAACATAACAATGGTATTTAGAAAGAAACTAAACCAGCAAGTAGTTAAATTCCTTTTTCTTCTGCAAAAAAAAATCTGTCTAGATTCTTGTGTACCTCCTCGTACTCCGGGTTTCAAAGCAACAGTATTTGATGTAATTTTTTTAATGTAGTTTTTTTGCAAAGCAACAGTATTTGATGTAATTTGTTTTGCCTTGTTCATCTCCTTTAGTCGACATATTATAAATATTTATTAATTATGGAAGAAATTTAAATGAATATCTTTCAATTGCTAAAGGCCCACTTTGATCAGCAACAAAAATTCAAAAAAAAAACAGAAAAAATTGGTTATGGAGTTACATAAACAACAATCATAATTCCAGCAATTTACACTGCAGAAAACTGAACTAGAGGAAAAACACTTTAAAGAATTACTTGTAAATTCATTAAATGGCTCCAAAAATTCTGAAAAAGACACTATATTTTCCCAGAGTACAATCTATAACTCGGTTGTTACATTCGAATACGTACCAGAGAACGACAAAACGTTCGAAGCTTTTTACAGGCGCTATGAGGATATTTTCAACGTAGACTGTGAACAATGGTCTTGTACAAAAAAGGTATGCCTTCTATTAAAAAAAACTGGGAACAACCGAACATAATAGGTCCGTAGACGTCATATTACCCAAGAAAACCACAGACTTGGATTTTTCAGTGAAGATAAAGCTCCTATTGGAACTATTCGGGCCTAACACAACCTTGTTCCACAAACGTTGGAAATGCCTGAACACAGTCAAGGACAACCAGCAAGATTTTCTAACGTGTGCGGCATCGGTGAACAAGCTCTGTAATGATTTCAAACTAGCCGAGCTGACTGCCTATGATTTAAATTGCTTAATATTTGCACAGGGTCTACTATTCGCGGAAGACGCCGAAGTCAAACGGCGGGTACTGAGCTTGAAAATGAACAAGAATTGACTCTCAAAAAATTGGCAGAGCACTGTCAAAGAGTAATTTCTGCCAAGTGTGATTAAAAAACGATCGAGGAATCAGGTGTGGCTCATATTATAAAAATCAGAAGCAAGTCAACCGCCAATTCCCCTCAAAAAGACAAAAGGCAAATCTCATGTTCTCAATCCCGCAATAAACAAAATACAAATAGTTTAAAGAAACTGCCCGAACCATGTTGCGATTGTGGTAAATGACATTGGGTGAAATTCTGTCCAGTCAAAAAAAAAATATTGCAAAAATTGCAATAAAAATGGTCATAACTTGCTGGTACGCTAACAGAACGAGAAAACCCAAGAGTAAAATTGGGCAAGCTCAATCAAATGACACAGTCAATAGCAATTTAAGGAAATTTGTCGCTGTTATTTTCAATAACTCTATTTAATTCCAGCTTGACTCGGGTTCTGATATCTCAAACATCAATTGGCGTACTTGGCGAAAAATAAACAAGCCGACCTTACTAAAGACGGATAAAACAGCAAAATCTGTAATTGGTGAGAATATTAACATCTTAGACTGTTATGTTTTGACCTTTTGACCCGGCCAAAAATGCCATTCAAGGTGGTGCACCGGAAGGAAGTGACACATCCCGGTCGCTGGAAATCGGAAGAGGTTGCGCAAGCGTTGAGGCGTGTCTATATTACTGCGTGGGAGTTTGAAGGTAATATAAGGCCGACGAATTGAGGACAGATTGGAGATAGGCGAGAAGGAGGGCAAGCAGTACAAATGATGACGGAGGTAGAGGCGTGTAGTAGGGAAAGCCAGCACACAGAAGAGTTTACTCCAGGGTCCGGTTGAGCAGCCAAGAAGAAGGAGAAAGACACAACGCTGACGGCCATAACATTGGGGTCAAAATATTTCAGTAATGTTCGGTCTCCAGCTCTCTCTCACACGCAAACTTGGAACAACCCTTTCGAAACTTACAAATAAAGATGTGAGGTAAAATATTTTATAAAGAAGTCTTCCTGCGTCTTCTTTCCTAAGTGCGTCGTTTGTTCCTGCGACTTTATCATTGTGCGTCTGCTTAATTATTTATTGTGTCGTTGTGATGCTGCATGAACATGTATATGTGTATATAAGCATATTTATTTTGTGAGTATATAACAAGACGAGGTAATCCTTACAGTAACACGAAATGGAGTTACCAAAAAGCTGAAAGCCTACGTACTAAAATATTCGGACAACTTGTTCGGAATAGATTGTATAGAAAAATTCAATCTATGGGATTGACCAGTGAGTTTATTTTGTCGCAAAATAGAAAGTACAACGTCCAATTCGGTAAATCTCAAAAAGGAACTCAAACAACGATTTCCCCAGGTTTTTTTCTGGGGGCCTTGGGAAATGATCTAAATTAAAATCTAAGCTCAAGGTAAAGGACGGTGCACAACCGGTATTTTAGAAGAAACGGAATGTCCCTTTCGCTGCTCAAGAGCAAATCAACAAAGAATTAGATAGACTTGAACAAGCAGGTATTCTGTCAAAAACAGACTTTAGCGAATGGGCAGCACCCTCGGTACATGTAAAAAAGAACTCCAACCAAATACGAAGACCAACTACCAACTGCACGATCGGATTTTTACACGAGCTATTTCTCGCGCTTTGGTGTGGTAGATTGTGTGGTGACTGACAACGCCACGCAATTCACATCAATTGAATTCAGAGACTTTTGGATGACATATTAAGTGGACCACATTACAACCCCTCATTATCACCCCAGGTCGAATGGGCAGGCTGAGAGGTTTGTGGACACCTTAAAAAGGACTTTTAAAAAGGTACTAGGGACACCGATGGAGAGAGCATTACAACAGTTTCTGCAGGCGTATAAGATAACCCCTAATCCTAACACGCCTATGGGACGCTCGCTTGCAGGAACAATGTTCGCAAGAAAAGTCAAGTCCGTCTTCGATAAACTCATTCCACGGCAAGCAAAATTTAAGAAAACCGTCTCGCCCCATAAGAAACATTTCTATCCTGGCGATAAAATTTCTTTTCAAGGCCTACAAAAACAACATTACATTATGGGTATGAACCAGCTCAGGAAATGCCGTTTGAATGAATCTGAGGAATCACCACAAAATACCTGCGAAGAGCCGATCATTTCGATCTTGACACGCCTGAAGTCTCTCCGAAAGAACGACGCTCGGGAAGAAAAAGAAATTTTACGCAACCACCTGACGTAAATCCCAAGAGGAGGAAATATTAATATGTTTATTTTTTTCCAAGAAAAAAAGAAAACTCTTGGAAGGTGAGTGCTGAGAGACCGAAACTTGCCTGCATCATGGACTCTTCCAGCACTATATTAATAGCGTAGTTATGTCCCAATAGGGGAGCAGTAGCAGCAGTAGTACGACTACCAATATTGAACTCTATCCTTTGTAACTTTTGTTAATATAACTTTCTTACCTCAAAACTGTGTTTTGGGTTTTCCTTCTGTGTACCGACTTTGGGTCCACATCACTTATGGAGGCTTCTACACTAGTACAGTCCTGAGTTTTGCCGGAAACCGCCGATTAAAAGTATCGAGAAATGGCAATTACTTATCTAGTCTACTGTCTGGTCTATCATTTTATTATATGAATTGTATTTCTTTAAATTTTGAATTGAAATATTTTGATAAATTCAAAATCTCTTCTCTTTTTAAGACGTAAAAATTTGAAAAAAATTAAAATGTAACTTTTTTGAGGTAAAATTCAGTCTTGATACTTTGAGGCATTTTCTAATTCCCCAGACAAAATAAATGAGGCAATAATTTTCAGGCAAATACATCCGATTTCCACTCAGTGGTGACATCCCCAGTGAATTCGCTGTCTTGAAATAAGATAACACAGAAATTACATTAACTCGCTTCATTGTGCGGCATTATTCACTGTTTCTTTTCCATTTAAGAGAAAATCAAACACTGCAAGTATTTAGTAACTTTCCGATCGTTTTAGAAAACGAAAATACCACATGATACTGTCAGAGTGGACAGATTTGACCGCAATTGGTCAACTTCTTAAAATTGATTTAGTTTCTTTATCGGATTGTCAACCTTCATGGGTTATTTGATGCCAAAGCCATCTATATAGAAGAACAGCAGTGATACTATTTATTCCATAGCTGGAGAATAGAGGATATAAACCTTTCCTAAGGGTTTTAGCCTAAAAGTAAACGTAATTGTACACCTGGAGTTTGAACTCGCTTATTTTGAGGCTATGAACTAACACTTAAGCTACTCCGGCATCGAGGGCTCACTCGTTCTGAACTTTATAACACAGAAATGTTACAGCCTGTTTTTATTAAATTCGAAGTCATCAATTTTCGGCGAGGGGAATTTTCAAACCAATGAAATAGTATTACACATAATATGTCACGTATGAATTCTCATTTAACAAACTTGTGGCCATCCAATTTTATAATGTTCTTTTTTATTCATTCGATATTTATTTGGAGCATACTACTTCATTTTATAAGTTTATAATAGCATTATAAATTCCTATCGGAAACGAATTATACATAACTTGTTATTACCACAAATGCCTCTCTCTCTCTCTCTCTCTCTCTCTCTCTTTGTATATATATATATATATATGTGTGTGTGTGTGTGCGTTTCTTTTTTTGTGTCTGTGTATCTGTGTGTTTGTTTGTGTGTGTTGGCGTTTACCCAATCTTTCAGCCCCTTATCCTTACAGTCATGGATTAAATCATACACACACACACACACACACACATACACACACACACATATATATATATACATATATATATTCACGTTTATTTATATTTTTTACTGAAGTTCAATGTTTTTTAAGTCTTCTGATGAATAATCCCAAATAAGATAAATTCTAGGGGTATAACATTCATCAAGATATAACAAAATCCTGTGATCGTTTATGATAAAGAAAATTTAATTCTTACGGTAAAGACGCAGAGGATATTCTTATTTTTGAGTGATACTATATATATATATATATATATATAGACGTACACATACACACAGACACACACATATATATATATATATATATATATATATATATATATATATATATATATATATTCATTGTTATTATTCATTTTAATGCAATTCATTCCAGATGAAGAGAAATTATGACAGCTGCTGCCTATCGATTAACTTCAGGACAAAGAATTCCATTAGTGAAAATTGGCTATCACCAGGAAAAAAGACGACTTAGTAAGAAATAAACATTTGATTTAAATTGATATTTAATTTAGTTGATGTACATTTCCTTTACTTTAACATAACTTGGTGAACACTTTTGTTCAAGTATAAGTATGTGAATGGAGTAATATCAATGGAAATTATATGTTGACCAACCCAACTTTATGATAAATATTTTAGATAATAATATCTGATAATGCAGTAAAGAAACCCGACGGCAAGAAAATGGAAACCAAGTAGTGGAAAATATCATTTTATTGATAGAAAATATCATTTTATTGATATAAAATATCATTTTATTGATATAAAATATTACTATTCAACTTTTTCATCTTATCTTAAGACAAATTCTTTTTTTAAAATGACAACGAACTTTTTGGTATAATCATCATAGATCCAGATGCTGAATATTAGCTTTATAAGATATTTTGAAATTTAAAATTTTAATATTGTTTTGAAAATTTGTGATTAAACCATTACGACAAAAAGTTAATATAATGAAAAAAAGTGCTAAATTACTTTCCCACAGCATAAGGTCATTTCTATGGGGTTTCTAATACGCAGACTGTATTTACAGAAGAGGGGGAAAACCCTACCCTCCTCCAAAAAGACATGCCTAGGGTATAATACTGAATTGTACATGATAGTAGGTCTCCAATTCTGGAGAGGTGAGGAATGTGAAGAAATACGTGGAGCCTTTAATAAGTTTCCAGACATTTTTTATACAGGCATTTAAAATTGTCGTAGACTCTTGAAAATTCAGTATGCTATTGCTATACCTCTTATGAGATGACCGACCAATTTTTATGATTTGAGGTACAAATAAACAGCTACAGAAGCAATTGGAATAGACCCTACAAAATCCTAATTGTAACAGCTGGTGAATTTCAAAAATGCAATCAGGACGTGAGGACACTCTTGAAGAACGATATGCAATAAAATTATGTTTTAAACTTGGAAAAAATGCCACAGAAACTTATGGAATGCTTCAGACAGCTTTCGGAGTATCTTGCATGAATCGAGCATCAGTTTTTGAGTGGCATAAGAGATTCAAGGAAGGCAGGGAGTCTGTGAGGGATGATGAGAGGTGTGAGAGGAGTAAGGAAGTCAATTGACCAGATTTGATTAGCCAGAGGGTTAGGGTTAGGGTTACTATGTTGAGGTTTTAAGGGAGCTCAGGAAGAGTTTCCGTCGGAAGAGGCCAGCACTCTTCAGCTTAGTGGCATTTCCACCAGGACAATGCACTAGTTCACAACTCCATCCTTGTCACAGACTATTCGACCAAGATGGGCATGGAGACAGTTCCTCAGCCTCCCTATAGTCCAGACCTTGCTCCTTGTGACATTTGGTGATTCTCTAAGCTTAGAGGCTATCGTTATGAGACAATTGAGAAGATGAAAGAGGCTTTGACAAAGCTCATTGACACGCTCACACGAGGGGACTTCCATGAGGCCTTCCAGAAGTTGTTGTAACGGTACAATAAGTAAGGGAGTTCAGGAAGAGATTCCTAGGGATGAGGCCAGCGCTCTTCAAATCGGCTCAGTGGTATTCCCACCAGGACAATGCACCATTCCACAACTCCATCCTTGTCACAGACTATTTGAGCAAGATGGGCATCAAAACAGTTCATCAGGCTCCCTCTAGTCCAGACCTTGTTTCCTGTGACTTTTGGTTACTCACTAAGTCCAGAGGCTGTCCTTATGAGACAATTTATGAGATGAAGAGGCCCGTGACGAAGGTCATTGACACGCTAACACAAGACGACTTCCATGGGGCGTTCCAGAAGTTGTTGTAATGGTAGAAGAAGTGCATTGCAGCCGGAGGAGATTACTTCGAAGAGGACTAGACTCTCATGTGGGTACTATCAATAAAAGTACCCATTCAAAAAAAGTCTGAAAACTTATTTAATGATTCTCGTAGATCCTATTAAGATCCAATCAATGCATGAAAGGGATCTGTTGATAATGTTTCCCATTCGATACGACTGTGTGCAAAAAAAAATATTTGCACAAAAATGTAAATGGGAACGTGATTCCCAAATCTTTGTTTATAGAATAACCACTAAGGTACCGACATGCCATTAAATTCAATTAATCAATCAATATAACCCAACAATAAAACAATGATCTGAATTCTTTAATATAGTCCTTTTCTTGGATAGATTATGAGATGAAAGAATGTTAAGTTTTTAAATGCTAAGATTGACTGAGATACGGTACACAGACCTTAGAAGGCACGGAGGAACCTGAGGTCTGTGTGCCATATCTAAGCAAATCTTAGTAGTTAACATATTAATATTGTTTAAGTAGCCATCAATGAAGGCATTGCCAAGTCTGATAGGTCTGTAGAATACACCGACTGCTTCTCTGCAAAGGAGTAAGACCCCTCCACTAACGAGCGTCCTGGTATGACACTAAACCCTCTGATGGTGAGGTTCCAATAATGTTTGATCGTTGGGGAATGCAGAGTATCATTTCACTGCCATTGCTCCCAGGTTCACTCTGATCCGACGTGGTAGCACCTGTCCTATCCATGAATTACATAGAAGTTAACTGCGTACTTATGCTAAACGGAATTCTTAAAAATAGAAATGCTTTTGATATTGAGACTGTAATTATCCTAAACTAAATTGTTTGAAATAGAACAATTTTGACTTTTAACTGAGAGTAAGCGAAAAACTATACTCATACTAAACTGAATTGTTTGAAATAAATGTTTGACTAAAATGAATTGCTTAAAATAATAATGTTTTTGACAATCAAATTGTGTACTTATGCTAAACTGAATTGTTTGAAATAGAAATCTATGTATAAAAATGGATTTGGCATTAAATAACTTACAAAGGTTTATATGCCACAAAACTCAAACAAATCAAAACGAACCAAACCAATGTAAGCATTGAATAAGCTCATCGCTGAAACATGCTCCTAACGGAAATTATATGTTTTGAAACTTTCTCTTTTCGTTTCATTTAACAATTGATACACCTTGATGAAGGTCTATGAACCGAAACGTTTAACGTGGGTTAATATGTCAAAAATTAATATCTTCCTCTGAAGACACTGTGTTTTTCATATCCCTACATTTTCATACCGTCGGATTTATTCCTACTTTTTCCATAGATATGAATAGAATTACTAATGTTGAATAGCAATACTTGAAACCAATTAACTGAGTATATATGAATAATTTCCGACTCATTTGAAAATGTTACATACTAACTATTCGTTTAATATATATATATATATATATATATATATATATATATATATATATATATATATATATATATATATATACAATATTTCGCATTAGATAACTAGCTAGGGCTGGAAATACCATAAAGAACAACCAATCTACCAACCACCCCTATCGATTTGTGCTGAAGCTGAATCTTAATGAGAAATGTAAGACATATAAACCTTTGTATGGAGGTTCCAGTGGTGTAATGGTTATCGTCGTAGAAAATGGACACGGCGATACGAGTTCAAATACTGGACGAGACCGATTGCATTTCACATTGCACTAATACCCTTGGGAAAGATATGAATCCAATTATTCACCCTGCAGCTATGGGTAAAATAGTAGGACACACTAGGTTCTTCAGCCTTGGTGAGGCAACCATTCTAGGAGAAGGAAAACTCTGAATTCAAACTTGCTAAACTCCGCTTAAAAAATTGATTTGTGTTATATCCTGGCCGGATGGAGGGGTTGGTAAATATGTATACACTTCTATAAAACAAAAATAAGCTCTCCTAGATAGCCTTGTTCTCTAATAAGAAAGGTTTGGTTTCTTTGTTTTTAATGGCATATCAGCCTTTGTAGGTTAATTAATGCCAAAGCCATTCTCCCAGAAGAACAGTAGTGGTAATATTTAACCCATAGCAGGGAGGATAAGGGGGTTCATAACTTTCCCAAGGGTATTTGCTCGAAAGTGAACATAACAGCCCGACTGGAGTACGAACTCGCTTACTACGATTCCGCAGTCCATCGCTTTAACCATTAAAACCACGAGGACACCCCGTTAATTAGAAAGAGGTAAAATATTCGTTTGTTGATTTTATCAAATGAGAAGCAAAGAACAATGTTCTAGTACAATTTGAAAAAAAAAAGAAAATGGGTGCTTTATAAGAAGTGTCCTACGGTTGGTTAGAGTCACGTTTCTACAGTTTTACCCTCGAGTTTTAATCATGTATTTGTTGTGTTCGGTAACCTAGAAATTCCGAACTGATCACCTTTTCTTTTTCTAATTCACAATGATAAATTGTTCTAATTCCACTGTCTATGCTCAGAGGATATCTTATATCAATTTATTCATCTCATATCAATTTATTCATCCTCGTGATGTTGATTGCATGCTTCTTCCGCTGAACTATATTATATAACTATTTGTACTACATGACCCGAGAATTGACCTCACGGCTGAAAGGTAATTAGATACACATTTATCTAACGGACAATGTGGTGGTGGTGATGATGTTAACTTCAAGCATTAAGCCTAATGAGTGACAGAAAAATAAGGAGAAGGAAATCTTTTCTCCGTTATTGTAACATTTGAACGCGTTATATGCTTCAGAGCAGATGGTTCACTCTAATGACCAGGAATATAAAACCTAAAAAAATGTAAGAAATAAAAAAAGAAAACCGACTTGCTTACCTAGTTAAATCCGAAAAAGTAAGAAACTATTTAAATGTCAAGTAGTCTTTTTTTCAGCCAGTCGTCAGAAAATTAGTTCAAATTAGCATTTGCTAAACAGCCTTGAAAAGTACACTTCTAAAGGTTATTCGATAGGAGTTATTCTGAGTGAAAGAAGAGAGATTTAGCTTGGATATAATCTAGGGTAATTGGCTCTGTACTGTACACGGTTCTTTTCCCTAATCAATACGAAGATGTGTGTAGGTGGCCATATTCCTACCTATCTTAAAACGGTCATAAATATTGCCGGCGTCTTCTTCCTAGTCTTGTGCAAAATACATTATTTAAGGTGTGGATTTTAGCCGGGAAAAGGAGATAACATATTATCGATTACTAACGCTAGTCGCTTGGTTCGCGGAAACTGATAATAAGGATATAAAAAGAGGGATTTGGTAGCACTGAAATACTTCTCCTTTGCAACAGAAAGTATGGTTTAACTGGGCAAAAAGATCGCAAAATAGATGGAAATGACGACCAGAGTGTACTATTTATAAGGATAAAAATGAAAGTGATGTAATGTTTATTGACGTGGAAAATTAAACCAGTAAGCCGAATTTGAATTCAGGCCATAGCTGTTTGTATGCACTTTGCATTAGCTTCTAAGCGGAAAGGCATGGAACAATTTGTTTTTCCTCACTAAAGTGTGAGTAAAATAGTAAAGTTTCTCGTGTTCTCTAATCTTGTTCGGCAATCCTGATAAGAAAGGAACTTTTGCAAACAGAATTATAAACTGAAATAACTCATCCCAATATGAAAGAGAAAGAAAAGGACGGTTGATCATAGAGTGAAAATTACATCTTCGTCAAAGAAAAAATGAAAAAAAATGATACTATCACAGGCTAAAAGAACATAGCAGCCGTGTATGACAGAACGCCTCATTATCGAGGTGTGTCTATCAGAGGGTTTTGTGACGTGACCCTACGATATGTTTTTTTACACGAAGCCCGAGGATATGTTATAAAATAAAAAGGAATAAGAAAACTTTGACCCAAATTTTGTAGGATCGGACTTGCTCACGAATAGGGGTGTGTGTTTGGGTGTCACACGGGACCTTTCTTTGGCTTAGTTAGATATAATGTTAGATTCAACTATCTTTCGATATTTTTGCTAAGAATATCAACTAAGATTTTGGATACTTTAAAATAAAAGTTGAGATTAGATGTTTTACAATGTCAAACCATAGTATTTTTTTCAGATTTTATGTTGGTTGTGTAATTCTTATTATTGGGTGTATTTTAATTGCTTTTGAAGAGTGTTTAGCTATTTTGATTCCAAGGCTGTTAAACATTTTCCCGTTGATGTTTGTGGTTGAAATATTAAGTAAAATAAAAGAAATATATAATGGATTATTTTTGGAAAACTTTTTTTTAGAAATTTCGCTAAAATTTCTAAACATAAGTTTTCCAAAGATAATCCATTATATAATCAAAATAGCTAAAACCTCTTCACCAAAAAAATAAAATTAAATTAATATATATACATATATATATATA
>OY757910.1:10585622-10690622 GCA_963585895.1 Sepioteuthis lessoniana
AAAAAGGGTAAAGTGGATCAATCCAGAGAAAGAAGTAGCGCCCTCTCGTACATCTCAGTGTAGTTACTATTGGAAAAGGGAGCCTACTTGTCACCCTCGACAATGGTCGCCAACTTTACTTATATCTCTCAACCTATATATCTATCTATCTATGATGAGGGGGGATAGAGAGGAAGGAGAGAGATTTAGGTTTATAGCATCAAGAATAATGTCAGTGCACGCATAATCATCGTTGCTAGAGGGAATTAAATATTTCTAAATTAAAATTTTAAAACAATAAAATATGTGGAACTTTAGCGTTTAGAAATTAAGAAAAAAATATACACCAGATAAGTAAATATCGAAAATTATATATTACATACCTCTGACTACGAATAGGTAAATTAAACTAAAATAGGTTCATCGTATCATAAGCAACTGAAAGGCAATATTATTATCAAGTTGATAATAACATGATATAGGATTCACAATATTAAAAAAAAAGATATAAGCATATATATATATATATATATATATATATATATATATATATATATATCTTTGCTCAGGATTCTGTTTTCTATTTTGCAGTAAGATTTAAGAGTAAAAAAGAAAGAATTGCGTACGATGAACTTTTTGGTAGGTCGACACTACTTACGGGATGCGGCTAAGGGACTGTGAACAATTCAAAGCCCTCTATCCAGAGTTAATCATTTATGCCCTTAGATAATCCTTTCTAAACAATTAATCTCCAACCGTTTAATAACGATCTATAATGGATAATAAATTGTCATCAATTCATAGCCAACAACTCAGGCGGTTGAAGACTCCCGTATGTTACAAACACGACAGAGAGAATAAAGTTAATATGTATTTAAAATGTACTTCTTTATGGCATTACCGAATATAAGTATAATATCGCTTTTAATTTGTTTATTTGATATATGAAGATTTTATTTAGCTGTTTACTAAGCATAGTTTGGGTATGGCTCAAGACCAGAAGTATGAGGGGCCCAGAAAGAACCAATTGATAATTAAAGATCTGCTAATCTAGCAAACAACGTCGGATGTCTATCACAGATTGATTTCGGAATGACTTCTATCCAAGTAGAAGATATATCCAGGACAAATTGCATCAGAGATAAAGTGTGTTTAGTAAGCCAATATATTCGTGGTGTATTCAATAAGTTCCCAGATATTTTTGCTCAGGCATTTAAAATTGTCGAATACTTTTGAAAATTCAGCATGTTATTGCTATACATCATATGAGATTACCGACCAATTTTTATGATTTTTGGTACAAATGAACAGCTACAGCAGCAATTGGAATACACTCTACTAAAGCCTGATTGTTACAGCAGGTGATTTTCAAAAATGCAGTCAGGACGTGAGGACACTTTATGAGAACGATATGCAATAAAATACTGTTTTAAGCTTGGAGAAATGCCACAGAAACGTATGGAATGCTTTTGGAGAATCTTGCAGGAATCAAGCATCAGTTTTTGAGTGGCAGAAGAGATTCAAGGAAGGCAGGGAATCTATCAGGGATTGATATGAAATAGCCGAGGGATTTCGGTTCATGCCTTTGAGTTTAGTTAGGCTGAGAACCTTTCGGCCAGGACATGAGTTGGTTGGGTATAAGATTGAAGCACGTGTTAACGCGGATGGAGGTGTCACTCAGATGTCATAACAGTCCGAGACGATAGTGGGTGACAAGGTGCGGGTGAGGTCACGCACCGGAAGCACGCGGAAGTTTGTGAGAGAATTTGAAGAAAATAAGAGACGGGTTTTGGACGCCGAACGAGAAGGATCGATTTTGGAGCTCGCAGGCGCGAGGCGAACGTGAGCCCGATGGGGGCCGCTCGAGTTGGGGGCCAAATGAATAAGACAACATAGAAGATTGTGTCTCTCCTCCTTACGTCGAAACCTTTAACTCAAAGTTCATAAAAAGGTTTCGTACCTGAACAAGAAGTCGTTACGTGTTTTCGAATTCCGAGATTCCTATGTTCTTTATATGTTCTATCGTTATGAACATTTACATGTCCATTTCGCACATACCGTTAATTGCGAATGTGGTACATAGAGATATTTGGTACCAGAACTTGGGCATATCGTTCAGGATATGGTTTTCGATTGGGTTACCATTGTTCCACGAAGACGATCAGAGAAGCGGCTAAGAACAAGGAGGAATCTATTTCGTAGCGGCTTGTTCAGGCGATCGAGGGAGTGAGAGAGAAAAAAACACAAGGCCCCAGAAAATAAGAAACAAGGAAAAGAGACCAAAAACACGAAGAACAAATTCGGCTTCACCCAGAAAGAAAAAGGAAAATGTCCAGCACCGAAAAAAGAAGAACAGCGCAACCCCAAAAGAAAAAAACAAGGAATGCGTGAAAAGAAAAGAAAAAAAAGAAGTAACACAACTCAACTCCAAAAAAGATTTTAAAAAAAGGCATGAAGAAAAGAAAAAGAATAAGATGGTATTTGCTCATTTACGTCTGTCGTAGTTTAATTTACGAATAGAGTTTGAATGGTTGTGGAGGATAGATTTGGAAATAATTCTAAAATTAAAAGAAAAATCGTTGGTAGCATAGAAACTTATGATTACTACTGTATGTGAATTTGTACCGTGGTGGGAGGAGAGAAAGAAGGAGTAACAGAGAAATAAGCTCGCAGTGACAAAGAAGAAAGAAAGGTGGTCGCTGTGGGGACAGAGGATTGTGTCGCACTCATGATTGACAGCAATAGTAAACAATATTTTGTAAAGAAATTTTATAGTAATAACGTATTTTTATGAATTGATTTTACAATAGACGGGGTCATTGTAGGTGAAGTTTGTGGTAAATAACATTTTTATGAATGAAAACTTGTAACTTGTTGGTGGTCCGGGCTAATAATATTAGGAGATTAGAATTTTGATTCGAGACCTTGGAGATATCGCTCATCGATGGGATTGCCGGAAGATTGTCCGTATCGAATGGAAAATTGTCTCAGACATCTCGCCAGAGAGGCAGATCAACGAAGAGACGGATGTTTATTGTATCTGACAGGGCAGACGGTTATTTTGTGAGTTCCCCCTGGAGTGGGACCGTGAGGTTTTGTTGAGGAAGATGTTCCGGGAGGTCACTCACCTGTAAAAAGAGAGAAAGAAATCTGAACATTGAAACTCGCCAAAGATAAGTACAACTTAAACTGTTTTCCTTCTACAGTTTGCTAAATATCGGAAAGTTACATGTATTCAACAAAGAAAGAGAGAAACTGAAAAGATTCTGTTTCATCAATAGTGAATTAGGGAATGAACTTTGTTACATGATTCAGTCCGGCGACTTAGACATTTTCTCAAGTAAAAGAAAAAGAAAGAAAGAAAAAAGAGAAAGAAGAAAAGGACTGTTGAGAGACATTTATGTTTGATACTTCCTGTTGGCTTAATATTGCCGGCATTTTAAAAAGAAAAAAGAAAAGAAAAATGAACTGTTACTTAAATCTTATCATTATTTGTTTGGTCGTCGCCAATTAAAATTTTGTTGCATTTTAGATGCACCCTTGTTTTGAAATCTTTTGGTTGTGTTAAATTCCTCTATCGATTCGTCTTCTTTTGCACGTATCAGTTTCAGCGTCGTATCACTTTCATTAATTCTCGTTAAACGTCTTATTGCCTCCTTAAAACATAACAAGAGGATTTGGGAAATTTGGTTACAGTTAATATTTTCTAACCTTGAAGTCCATTTTCCCGCTAACTGATGGAGTAGGAAGACAAAGGACTTGGTGGTGTATGTGAAAGTGAATTGGTACTCCCTTACCAGCGTCTGATATCAGTCTAACCCTAAATTAACCTCCACATTATTTGCCAGTTTACCATATGCCCGAAATAAGAGTCTTGACTGGGGCTTATTTTACGGAGGGTCAAGTGCCAGATTGCCCTCGACGTCACATGTGCATAAAATCGACTCTCGTCCTGGGATAATTATTTATGCAACGTCACAGGACCTAAACTAGTAAAGGGGCATTTTTAAAGAAAATTAACGTTTGATTCGTTAAACGTTTGTAGTGTAATGATTATAGAGAGTTTAATGAATTTGACTGGCAAATTAAAAATTCAGAAAAGATGGCGTTTCTCTGGATGCTAATACTTTCGGGGAGAGCCTTGTCTCAATTCTTAGGTCATATATTAGGTCAAACTGTTTTCTCTAGCCTTAATATGGCAACCGGTCAAGGATGGGGAAAAACAGTAAATTCACCACCTTGGGCTGTTTTTCGAACAGTTTCTGAAATGTTGGTGCATCGTTCTCCCGTTATCTGCTCCTGCAAAACGTGTAGCTATACAAAGCTTCACAATTATAAACAAATCACCTTTATAGTTTATTTCACTCAGGTAATTGTCATCACAGATGCCAATGCCGATAAAAGAACATGTTACGCAAGTAGCGTAAATTTTGCAGTGAATTATGCATCGCTAATTATTTACAAAATATAAAACAATAATGTTCCAGTGTAGTTTTCCATATAGTGTTATAAAAACGCTAAAGCTGAAAATAATTATAGATATAACAAGCAAATAGCAAAGGAAACATCAGAAATTTGAGCCAAAATAGATGTTGTCGTTTATGTATCATTTTGCTTCAGTGCAACAGCTTCTTTGTATTTGTAAAATGTATGTAAAACGTTTAGTATACTTTATAAAATGCTTCTGGGCTTCTTAGTTCTGAAATTTCTCAGAAAATACAACTTATTTACCGCCATAGGATTTTGGCGCTAACGACTTTTGGTTCGTCTGCTTTCTGAGAACTGCTAGCCTGTTACTGTTGCATTGGGGATTTTGGTCTATTTATCCACACTAATTTTTGGTGCTAAAACGGAGAGAAATTATTTCTGAAAATCATAACATAAAATATAACTCTCACTTTATTGAAAGGGTTGTGTTTGAGAGGGAGTTGGAGACTGAACAGAACTGCAACATATTGACCACCATTCTTTTGGCCATCACAGCCTTTCTTTCCCGTTCTCGTGGGTTGCTCAACCAGGGGCCTGGGGGCCCAGCCTTTCTGGGACATGGTCCTCATTCCAGCATCTTCTCTCCAACTGATCTGAGGCTCTGAACTCCAACTACTCAATCGGGGGTCCTCAGGGCCCCCTCTGCTGGGGGCTGGTTCTCTCTACAACATCTTTCTCCAACTCATCTGAACTTCCTGTGACCGGGGTTATATAATAATTTGACGTCCACTCTTCTTCCTGCGGGCGTCAAAATTGCGCACTCAATTCAACCCCTCCACAGTCAAGGTCATATCCCGATATTCCTCGACCGGATGCACCTGTTATTTACACTGGTGAATTTCCTATTTTGACAGCTTGGCCGGGTCAGAGGTTAATATGCAACATTTATCCGTGTTTTAACCCTGCAGGATTTGAAACAAGGTCTTTTAATAAAAAGTGGAGATTTAGGAGTTGAAACTCGTGAGCAGCTGGTCAATACTGATCATAGATTTACGAGGTGCAACTTGAATCTATGCTTATCTTGGTACCCCCTTTTCCCCAGCACGAATGCCAGGAGGCCTGATCATGTATCAGGTAAGTTCTACTATATAATAAGATAATCTATTGTGGCTTTTAATTACGTAGAATTTAAAGCTTCGTCTGTTCAAAAAATCATTAAAAAACATAGTCTTGAAAATTTTTTAAAAGTATATATGTTTTTATATTCGGAATAATTAACATTTTACAATATCTTATAAATGCATAATCATTAAATATCGAAGAATACTTGAGTACTAGTCGAGTGCCTTAAGTTACTTCGAATATTTGGGAATCTAAAACGAACGAAAATTATAATTTATAAAGTTATAATAAGGTGGAGGTGCCCGTGGTGTAATTGTTATCGTCGTAGGAAATAAACACGGCGATACGAGTTCAAATCCTGGACGAGACTGATTGCATTTCACATAGAACAAATACCCTTGCGAAAAGTATGAATCCAATTATTCTCCCTCCAACTATGGGTAAATAGAAGGACAGACTAGGTTCTTCAGCCTTGGTCAGGCAACTAATCTAGGAGAAGGAAAACTCTGAATTAAAACCTGTTAAACTCCGCTTAAAAATTGACATTGTGTCATATCCTACCCGAGCGGAGGGGTTGGTAAATAGGATAAAGTTATAATAAGCACAGAAGCCATTTATGATGATAAAAATAAACATGAAAATATATACGAAAATTCACACACACACACATACACTCACACACACATATATATATATATATATATATATATATATATATATGTGTGTGTGTCAAGGAAAAGAGTAGCACCCTTTCCTACACATTGGTGTAGTAGCTATTGAAAAGTGAGCCTTCGGCTCATCCACCACAACGGTTACCAACATTACTTCTTAATATATATATATATATATATACTAAAATGAACAGATCCATGAGGATATTTATATTTTTTGAATATATATATATATATATATATATATATATATATATATATATTAGTGTGTGTGTGTGTGTGTATGTGCAAGCATATGCTGTTAACTGTTTCATTAATTAAATTTATAACTTCTCTCACAGATGGAAACAAAACTATCATATATATATATATATATATAAGTCTGTCTGTCTGTCTGTCTGTCTGTCTGTCTCTCTCTCTCTCTCTCTCTCTCTGTATATATATATATATACGTGCTTATCAACGGAAAGGTAATAATATAGACTCTAGAGCTATTAAATAAACACAATATTCCCCGGACTAAATTTAAGATATTTATTTAATAGTTTTTAAAGCATGTTCTTTCAATCTATCCCCCAATAACAATAGAAATTTGATAATCTCAATTATTTTTTGTTTTTCAACTCCTCTGCATTTTGAACACTTTTGATTCATAGAGCGTTTTTAAAAGATCGTTTATTCCCATCTGTCTGTACATATTTGTGGTGCATAAAGGAGAAAATGAATCAATGAAAAATTTGATATACAAAATTATAACTTTTACTTATCTAAATTGAGTGACAAGCTTCCAAAAAAAAACAGGCACATAATCTTTTCTAGTATGAAAATATGATATTAATTAGAGTGTAGATATTTTTTAAATAAGACTCATTCAATGGAAATGAAGTATAGATCTAATTGTTAGCTTAAAATATAGGGATGCATTTTGAATGAGTAAAACTCTATGTAGCAGTTTGTAACTGTGTAGTGGGAGAATAAATTTATGACAAAAATATAAGTCTATAAACAAGCAACTAGAGAAACTTTTTTTAGTTTATGTAGTAGTAATAATATAAAGTTTACATTTAAAATAAAGTAAACGATAGATTAGCAGTGTTGAAATTAAATGCATTCTTGAAAGAAAAGAATGCAGGCTTTTATTCAAAAGAAATAAATCAAACAGACATGTGAATAAGTAATAATAAAGGCCGATTCTTTCTATGTGCCATTCGGCCCAACATTCTTTGGCTAAATGTTTGGTTGAAGTCCTTAACTTTAAGTCCATACTTTAAATATATTTGGTGAACTGCTAGATAGTGGGGTGACTTAGGTTTTTTTTCACCTCTGATCTGGCAATCCAAATTATACACTCCCGTTTTTATCCAATTTTCTGGTGTATAAAAACTTTGAAAGTGCCGGACGAAAAGGCCTTCGTTTGTTTTATTAATTTATTTGAGTTCCCCTACTGTCAATGCCAATGGTGTCATTGCTAATTATTTTGTATAATAATAAAGTAATTATTCGCAAGTTATAGTTAGTTAAGTAAGCATAGTCGAATCTATACTTACAGAATAAATATCAATTTCTTCGTTTATTTATACTATTTACGTTGGCTCGAAATTAGCAAAAAAAGTTTATTATTTATCAATGAATTTGAGTGGCTTTAAAATTGCATTTCTAATATTTTTGGAGGGAAAAGACTTTAAGAATTATTTTGGTTTTGGATTATTAATTTTTTTTGCTGCAATTCAAATACTGTCGTCAGCAGAGTATCTCGAAGTTAAAATCTTGTGAAAATGTGCCGGTTGGTTGATAAATGCAAAAATTCAAATACCAAAAAATTACAGCTGCTCAAGCCACGTTTTTATTATGGATATTAGGTGACCTCCCCAGGCACTCTCTCCTTCTTTCTCTCTGATACATAAGCACACACACACACACACACACACATATATATATATATATATATAGGTAGAGGAATTTATATTATATTAATTAAATTCCCATGACCAGAAAATCCAGCCAACACCCACATGCGACACACTGAACACTGAACAGCTGTTTCGACCTTATTGGGTCTCATCAGCAGTGCATACATTGATCTCCACCACTTGAGATCGACCCGGCAACCCCAAAATGCAGAAACCGAACGTGTACCAATGGGCCACCAGTTCATGCCACACATAAGCGCTGCCAAATCAACTAGTCATGGTAAGAAAGCGCGACCACATGATCTAATGTATCTTGAATGTATCTTACAGAGAACAATACCACTTCTAGGGCTACGTCTTTCCAATTCGGCGTTATGCACCAGCATAGACTATAACCTCAGGAGCAGGAATTAGATTATTTATAATGAGAAGAATTGATACTATATTAATTAAATTACGATGACCAGAAAACCCAGCAATATATATATATATATATATATATATATATATATATATATATGTATGTAATCTCAAGATTTTGAACATTTACATTGCCAATTCCCAGAACACACAAAAAAAAAAAATGTATTCACCTTTTAAAAATGCTCTCAGGGTGAAATTTTAATCATTGTACTTAGAACCCTTTAAAATGCGTCTAAATTATATATGTATATATATACACACACACACACACACACACACAAAAAAAAAAAAAAACACACACACACATATATATATATATATATATAATACGAAAGCGCAAGTGCTAAATTTACGGGTAAAAATTTGAAAGAGCTCAATACAGAAAAAGTAGGGATCTATAAAATATCAAGAAAAATATAAGCAATCACTTACAATTGTATGGCAACTAAAGTTTCATGCCGAAAGCAATCTTCAGAGAAGCTTTAAGTCTGAAAATTGCTTCCGGCATTAAAGTCGACTTACAATTATAAGTGATTATTTGTATATATATATATATATATATATATATATATAATGCATTATGTATATTTCTTTGTGGGTGTGAATATTTAAGCGTGGTAAAAATGAATTAAATTGACAAATTTAAAAGCAAATTCAGAAATGAATTTAAAAGATAAATTTGCATTGCGACAGTCAGTTTAGCATTTGCGAGATAAGGACATTTTTTATTTGTGTTCTAAATTCGCTTTTAAAATCGATGATTCAATAAAAGAAGTTCACTGCTCGATATTGAGGATTTTACCTGTGAAGGCTTAATGATTCATTTAATTTAATTTACATCATATTTTATAAATATTAAATATGTGCTTATTTATAAACGGATGATTGCATTTCACATAGCACTAATACCCTTGGGAAAGGTATGAATCCAATTATTCTCCCTCCAGCTATGGGTAAATAGAAGGACAGACTAGGTTCTTCAGCCTTGGTTAGGCAACTAGTCTAGGAAAAGGAAAACTCTGAATTAAACCTGTTAAACTCCGCTTAAAAATAGACCTTGTATCATATCCTGCCCGAGCGGAGGGGTTGATAAATAGTATAAACGGAGGGTGGGGTGGAGATCTGCTCGTCAATGAATAATAATTCGAAAGCAAAGTCTCCTAGTTATTATAGTGAAAACTATCACAGGTGGAAAGTACACAATAAAAAAAGTTCGATGGAGCTTGTTTTCACTGAAAAGTGGCGTTTATCACATAGTAACCATCATTGATATTGCATTTTCATCAGCGATGAACATCACCGACTAAAATTATCAAGAACAATGGTTGAATATACTTATAGGTGAATAATTGCTCTTTCAAATGATTTTGAAAAAGTATTTGTTCGAGTTTAGTCCTTTTTTTCTCTTTTGTTAAAACTTGGTATTTACTCGTTTGCACGAAATATAGACAGCAGTCTAGACAGCAGTCTGAGCATCTAGACATCTCTATTATACTACATAGGTTATTCAGCTGTTGACCCATCATCGCTTGAATTTTACGGAGGTTCCTGCTCATACACACGCCTATGTTTCATAAAAAACAAGATCAGATAAGATATGCTTCTGCTGTTCAAAAGGGTTGTTTTTGCCAATATCTTGTGGAGACGAAGACGAAATATTTAGACACAACAGTCTGTATATTATCTATGCGTTGTTTATTTTAGAATTTAAAGTAAGAGCTATTTAAAGCTTCAATCTCCGTATTTTAATCACAGCTCGTATATATATATATATATATATATATATATATATATATATATATATATATATATATTACTAATCTAATATCTACCAGCATTCACAGTACCAGAAAAAAAACGAAAAAAAACCCGCCAGGAACAAGACATAAAAGTATCTCGAATCACCGCCCGGGGGAAAAAGAAAATATTATAGGTCAAAAAGAAAGAAAAAGCCAAACTCGTCTGACCCCTTGAAAAAAATCAAGGGATACGCAGTCAGTTGGTCAAAAGAAAACTAAAAACCTTCCGCGAATCCTGCAATGCTACAATTACAAAGGTGCTCAACACAAGTGGAGCCAATTATAAAATTAACTTAAATCGCGAGTTGGAAATCTTCTACTAAAGTTTCACATTATCGGATCATCAGGAAGCCTAACTCCAACTCCAACTCCGACTCGCGATTTAAGTTAATTATATATATATATATATATATGGACGAAGAACGTTAATATATTCTGCATATATCATAATCTTATGCTTTCTTTTCTTTTTGTCTTTCTTTTGAGTCGAAAACTTTCTCGATAAACAAACGTAACATAAATTCTATACAATAATCCTAATAAGTCAAATGACGTAATTCAAAATTACAAACGCTGATATTAAACGGTCAACTTTTTCTTGTTATACAAAAATTTCCCTACGTTTGTGAATTTTTCATTTTTAAACATCCATCGTTGATTTAACATCACTAATATCATCCCTCATACACTTGAGGATGGTTCACTAGAACCGAAACACTTTAGAGTCGTCTTTGCTTCTCAATAAATCTCTCCTTCTACTTAGATTACTTAGTTATCCATTTTTCTTTATATATATATATATATATATATATATATATATATATTTCGTATAACTACACTCACCTACACAGGTACACTTAAACCCAAATATATACAAATGAATAATCACAGAGACAGGTGAAAACATTTACATATATACACAAGAGTATGAATATGTTCCTTGTAAATGAAGGAAAAGGGGATTTTAAATAACCAATTGATTTTCAGCATGATCTCAATTCTGGTCAAGGCACTTAATACGGTGGCTAATACTATCTCGATCTAACATCATACATTAAGGATTATAGATAAAAATTTAACCTGGCGGAATTGAAAAATAATTTTCTTATCAAACAAAAGTGCGTAGCCATTGGTGCTGATTATTTGGAAACAGTGTTTAGTGGCTGAAAACTCTCTTTATGAAGCAATATTATCAAGTGTGGTGATAAAGGAAGGAACTATATAATCTCCTATACTTTCTGGGAACGAATAGTTCCCCTTTTGTTTACTTGACAGGTTGGAGGCCATTTTAGACGTGACTACCTCTAAGACTAGTTCTTAGTTGAATAAATTGTAATAATTGATATGTTAGACCTTTTCTTCAAGCTTATCTGACTTCTCCAATTAATTGAGAGCTCTAACATATCAATTATTACATTAAGCTTCCTGAATTTGTTGGAGAATCCGTAGAAATAATCAAGAGGCTTTAGTTTTAGACCACTTCTCATACTGATCAAGTTACGGTTTTAGTGATACACATTGCGTTTGCACGTGCACACACGCGCGCGCACTCACATACACACACATGCGCGCGCATGCGCACATGTATCTATGTATTTATATAGACTCAACAAACTAAGGTGGATAACGTTTGAGGATAACTGTCTGTGTCAATAAGATTAAAGTTTTTAAAAGACTTTTTTTTTATTTGTTTCATGGTTGTTCTGTTTTGCTTTGCTTTGTTTTTTTCTATGGGGGCGTAAATGCCTGTCTTTTAGATTCATCTCGGAACAATACTCTTTACATCACCTTGAGCAAAAACCATTAACTGTCCTATTGTAAAACTACTGATGATGTTCAGAGCGTCTGGCTTCGAAATTAGCTTACTTGCAGACAAATTACGCTCTAAAACGTCAATGAGGCGGAAATTATCGAAAGATCTCGACAAGTGTTTTCATCCTTTTTTTTTTCTCACTTCTAACGAAGACATTCGATACTTATTTTCATCGAAAACGTTTCTCGAACTTATTTATCTTCTCCTTTCTATTAAACTGATTTTGGTCGGCATTTCAAACCAAATAAATGAATCTTTCATAAAGTTTTTCCAATTAATCCGTTCAAAAACATAAAGCTAGAACCTTTCTAAACCACACCATTAATATCTCTCTATCTATCTCTCTCTCTCTCTATCTATCTATCTATCTATCTATCTATCTATTTCTCAATCTCTCTATCTCTCAATCTATCTATCTATCTATCTATCTATCTATCTCTCAATCTATCTATCTATCTATGTATCAATCTCTCTCTATCTATCTATCTATCTATCTCTATCTATCTATCTAGCTATCTCTCAGTCTATCAATCTATCTCTCAATCTCTCTATTTCTTAATTTTTTTATCTATCTATCTATCTATCTATCTATCATTTCGGCGTATTGTTTTTACTATTAGTTAGGAAAAATGAAAGAGTCTTGAGAAACGATTGGTGAAGTGTGCTTAACTTTGGGGTGAAGAAGTAGAATAATGCATATTTCCTGGTTGTTGGCAAGTGCTTCCTTTGCAGGGCCTGTAAATTTCATCACTTTTTATCTATCTATCTATCTATCTATCTATCTATCTATCTATCTATCGAATCATTCTTAATTCGTTGGATATTTTTACTGCTTAATGCATAAAAGTACAGAGCAATACTATAATAGTTTTATCTATAAGAAGAACAGGAAAAAAAAAAACAAATTACGAGACAACACACATACCTCAAGGTGTCCCGTTGTTGATCTTCTGATGAGACAATATCAATAGGTATCCACAGCGTACACACACACACACACACACATATAGACAAGAAATAAATGGATGTTTGTCCTGTTTCCAAACGTTATATTCACAAGTAACCTATTAATAATGCCAAATTGATTTTTTATGGATTTTCTATAGAAAACAGACAATTTTGGTAAACATAAAGTATTCCAAACCATTTTTTATTGTATTGTTACTTTTTTAAAAAAAAAACGGATTCAGTTGAAGATACTAGATGTCTATGAAGAAGAATTTAGCATGACGTTCCTGAGAAAAAAGAGCTGTTGAATTCTGAAAACCGCGCGAAAATAAGAAATCTTATTAATGAATGGAAAATAATAGAAGAAGAGTATAGAGTAATTTTGTGGCTACAAAACTACAATAGATTGTTATAAAGCATTAGCGGTACGGTTCAACCTCTACTGTTATATCATAAACATCGGTCTACGCCATAATGAGACACAAAATCATTGTGGACAAATGCAAGATCAGTTGGGTGACTGATAGAGACAAATAGTTGTGTTTCGCTGAAACAATATCCTATCCAATAGTGACATTAAGTTTCTTATGAAACCCAGAAACTTCTTGGGGTGTACTCGTGGTGTAATGGTTAAAGCGATGGACTGCGAAATCGTAGTACGCGAGTTCGTACTCCAGTCACGCTATTACGTTCACTTTCGGGCAAATGCCCTTGGGAAAGGTATGAAACCCCTTATCCTCCCAGCTATAGTACAACTACAGCTCTTCTAGGAGAATGGCTTTGGCATTAAATAACCCAAAAAGAGTTGATATGCCATTAAACAAAGAAACCAATCAAACCAACCAGTAAGTTCTTCTGTCACTGAGTTCACAGATGCCGGTGCTATAATACGTATGTGAGTCGGATCAAGTGTTTCTATATTGATATATATGCATAAAGGCGTTGTATATATTCATATATAAACATGTCGGTGTGAGCATATCTGTATAATGTATTGTGTGGTTTAATTTGGTTTCTTTGTTTAATGGCACATCAACTTTCGTGGGTTATTTAATGCTAAAGCCATTCTTATAGAAGTAGAGATTATTAAACCTTCGCACCCGGTGCAGTTTCAACCAAACCTGGCTGCCAGTTGATCTTTTCTGAACAATCACAACGTGAGAATAAGACTACTTAGCAGGCGTAATCCCCTGAGCTGCGGATTATTTTGCCTCAAATGCACCTAGTGTAAATTCCGTGAAAGAAATTGGAGTCATTACTTTCGGAGCGTTGTTGATACTCTCAATACATAAAAAATTCAAATATTCCGAGATGTTTCTTCAGCTTCTTTTCTGTTCTTCTGACTGGTAGTCAGCTGAAAATATAAAATCTTGTAATTGCACCATTTTACAGACGACAAAGTATCTCAAATAATAGATTACAGTCTTTTGTAGGCAATAGCGACGTAGAAATGGGTATTCCTTGTTGTAATGAAGACCGTTTGAATGGGTTCAAAAGTCCATTGGCTGAAAAGTTCATATAAATACATCTTACCTACTTTTAATAACTGTTTTGTCAATGGGATCCAAGCTCTGCAACACCCACAGAAGAAGACTAGGAAGAGCAAGGGATAATATTGTGAAAAATAAACTTTGTTTGTCACATTCCATAAGAGTATCTTTGTCAGCCTCTGAAAATTCCAGCCTACCCTCGTACTTCTAGATTTGGGTTCTCATGGACCCCACAAAAATCATTAGATTCTGGCCGAAAGGTGCAGTGGACAAAAAGTTAAATAAGTGTATGGGGCATGATTTCCCCAAGTTCTAATGATAAATGCAATACAGCTGGTGGGCAGATTTTTATTTTATTTTATCTTATTTTATTTTATTTCTCATCAAAATAAATATGCATAAGTGGAACATATGAATTGGTACAAAATGTTGGAGGAAAAAAATTAGGTTTCAAGTTTTATTTAAACCTTTTTTTTTCTTTATTGTTTGATACGTTGCATGTTTTTTCCGTTTTATTTTATCTTATGGGCAAACTGAAATAGATTATACAATAAATATTGTTAAAACAGTGACAATAAAAGCAAAATTCAAAGTCTTATCGCATATAGAAAAATAGCCGGTATAATTTACTGCTATCAAATAATAAACTCTCATACATTTTCTATGATTTTTATTTGTATTTGTTGTCTATCATCGCAGGTAAATTTTCTACATGCCAAAAGAGTAAACACATCTATCTATTCTGAGTTTACGAAATAAAATAATTTTTTCACGTTCATGTGGACGTTTTAGTTGACTGTCATTAAAAGTAAACCTGCCACACCAATATGAATTGTCAAACCAACACCTGCGCACGTTATAAAAAAATAAATGTTCATGTTCATTAGTGAGTTATTTCCCAGCATCAAAATAGGTATTTGAAACAAGCCGATATCGATTTCACTGACGTTCTTATTAGGATTTTTTTTAATTTATATATTAGTAGACTTTCACTTTTTGATTTTTGATCTTGAAGTGAAAGCAACAGAAATAACAAAGTATATTCAACTTTTCTCTCGAGTGAAATTTTGTCAGGCCGAGGAACGAATTACCAAGTTTTGAGAAAATATTAGTCCAGAAAATCCTTCTATCTCATGTTTGAAACCCCTCTCCTAGATATTTGCTCAAGCACAGACTGCCAGGGTTTTAAGCACTGCAATTCATTGCAGACACAGTTAAGCTTAAAATTGCAGTATATAAAATCTCGGCGTGTACATATTTACGAGGTGTATACGATAAATTTCCAGACGTTTTTCGTATGGGCATTTAAATTTTTTGTAGACTCTGGAAAATTCAGTATGTTATTGCTATACATCTTATTAGATGACTGACCAATTTTTATGATTTTAGGTTCAAATGAACAGCTACGGCAGCAATTGGAATACACCCAACTAAAGCCTGATTGGTACAACTGGTGAATTTCAAAAATGCAATCTTGACTGCTTTTGGAGCATATGGCATGAATCGAGCATCAGTTTTTGAGAGGCATAAGCGAGTCTGTGAGGGATGATGAGAGTTGTGGGAAGAATAAGGAAGTCAATAAACCAGAGTTGATTGGCCAAAGGGTTAGGTTTGGGTTAGGGTTACTATGTTGAGGTTTTGAGGGAGTTCAGGAAGAGATTCATAGGGAAGAGGCCAACACTCTTCAAATCGGGTCAGTGGCATTTCCACCAGGACAATACACCACTCCAGAACTCCATCCTTGTCACATACTATTTGACCAAGATGGGCATCAATACAGTTCCTCGGCCTCGCTGTAGTCGAGACCTTGCTCCCTGTGACTTTTGGTTATTCCCTAAGCTCAGAGGCTGTCGTTACGAGACAATTGAGGAGCTGAAAGTGGCTGTGACGAAGATCATTGACACGCTCACACAAGAGGACATCGATGGGGTCTTCCAGAAGTTGTTGTAACGGTACAACAAGTGCACTGCAGCCGGATGAGATTTCTTCGAAGGGGACTAGAGTTTCATGTGTGTACTCTCAATAAAAGTACCCATACGAAAAAAGTCTGTTAGCTCATCGTATGCACCTCGTAAGCTTATTTGATAGTTTTAGTTGATATACGAGGTACATACTCTATGTATGCGTATGTAAACGTTCTGAATTTTCTGCCAACAAACAATGCCCGTTTTTCGAAAGAAAAAAAAAATCAAGACATATCTGACTGTATTCATTTTTATATTCTCATGAGCTCAAAGGACAGTACTTTGCATGTGTTGTATTTCTGTTTATACCACATAACCGGAAGAGATAAATGAAGCAGGAAAATATGAATATTGATCAAGAATAGTTTCAGGATACACAGGAGACAGTGGTGTTGTCGCAGTTTGAGGTCACGGCTATCGAGGCGCAGGTGAAAAACGTTTTCGCTAAGTGGTTCGTTTATGGTGTTAGATAAGCACAACGCATGCCGTGAACGACGGGAATTTAAACGCTAAGATTTAACTGACAATATTCTATGGTTTCTTGAAATATTTAAGTTAAGTGCTGAAAAACCTTTTCAATAGGTAAAACATGCAAATATTTCTGTATGAAGTTTCGTGAATGAAGAAATTTAATAAAATAAAACTGAGACACAAATGGAAATAGGAACACAAACACACACACACGCTCACACACACACACATAAACACAGCAACCCACACCCACCCACTCTCTATCTCTCTCTCACACACACACACACATACACACACACACACACATATATATATATACATATATATATATATATACATCCTGATAATATAAAACTCAAGTGTAGCCTACTGTGAGTACATCTGTATGCCTTCTGTAGCCTACTGTGAGTACATCTGTATGCCTTCATCCATAATAAGAAAGAAATAATGGAAAGTGAGATCTCTGATGTTTTTGTTGTGATCTTCAAAGAAAGAAAAAAAATTAAAGTGAAAATGAAAGAAAGAAAGAAAGAAAGAAAGAAAGAAAGGGAAAGTGAGATCTCAAACGTTTTTGTGATAATCTTCAAAGAAAGAAAGAAAGAAAGAAAGACATAATCCTAATAAATGTCTTGCTACATCGAAAGAGAGAGGGAACCAAAGTAGATAAGTCGTCAGGAAAACAGGCTGAATCTCACAACGGAACGGTTTCTTTAGTTTTGAGTTTGTCTGCTTGGCTATGCATATTTTGAATCTATACTGATAGTAACAAGGAAGAGAGATAAAGTGAGAGAGTTTCCATTTATTAACGACACAGACAATTTGATTTTTCAGATTATTCTAATTTTACAAACAAAAGTTGTTTTTTATTACAATAACATATGAGATACTTTTCATTTTTTGATTCATTTTTTAGATTCTGGAATATTTTTAATTTTGAGTACAAAAAGATAGTTTATATAAAATTCAACCGTAATTATTTGCAGGTGTATTCTAGTATATATATATATATATATATATATATATATATATATATATATATATATATATATATATATATATATACTCCTTAACCGCCTGATGTGTAGATGTATGTGTGGAGTGGAGTATTTAGGCAGCATTTCGTCGTTGAGAAATATTTCATAAAATATTATAGAATCTTACGTCAACATATTTTTATTTCAAAATAGACTTATGTAGGTAAAGGATGTCTATAATATTTAATCCCCCCCATATATATATATATATATATATATATATATATATATATATATATATATATATGTATACATCCTGGCGCGTACGTGTGTGTGTGTGTGTAATGTCAATGAAAGAAAAGTCAATGGACAGCTACTATGCCATTATAAACTTATTTCGTCAAATCTATTTTTGACTTACTTCATCAGATGGCTTTGTACAGATTTCAAAGAAATATAAAAACATTCTTACATAGGAGGAAAACATGTAATAAAATTTTTAAATAAATTTTAAAAGAATTATATGACCAAAATAAGTATTACATAAAATACAAAAATAATCACCACAAATATGATCAATGAATAAGATTGAAACTCTATGGAAGGAGGGGTAAGAGCAATCCCTCTTTTAACTAGATCCTGAGATAGAGAAATTAGTATAAAACTCGAGGAAAAACAAAATAAGACTATATAAAAGAAAGTTATGCAGTATTTCCCCGTATTTTATAAATTATATATATATATATAAATATCTCTATAGTCATCCACAGACAGATCTGTTTCGTTCTATCAGAACTCATCAGTGTGGCTAGACAGTATCTTCCCGTAGCTGGGATCGAAACCCGGTTGACTCAAAGTTTCTAACCATTCAGCCACGAGGAGATATTAGCTGCGAAGTAAATTTTGAACGGTTATGAATCACAATTACTATTGTTTACATACATCCGTTCAACGGTAGCTGAGACCTCAATTCAAACGAAGAGGCTTGCAAAATCCGCTAATGGCAACACGATTACTTCTTCGCCAGAGAACTCAACCCACGCGGTAGGGGAGTATATATATATATATATATATATATATATATATATATATATATATATATATATATATATATATATATATATGTGTGTGTGTGTGTGTGTGTGTGTGTGTATATAAATGTATTTCATAAATTTGAATTAAATCCAAATATATATATATATATATGACGTGTCATTTTTATATATATGCCGTGGCATTTATTTCTATTGTACCCTTATATATATATATATATATATATATATATATATATATATATATATATATATATATATATATATATATATGATTTCTTGATATTGTTTTAGTAATTTCTGACGCCAACCCAATACTCTGAGAGGAAGCCTTTATTATCTTTCAATTTTAGCTTGCTTCAGCCTTTAGCCGGCCGGATCACCTGCTCGTGTTTTCGAATTCGATCTTCCGTAGGTTTTACTCTTCTGTAGTTCTGTAGTTTGGCTGGATCTACCACTGAACCGGCTCGCCTACGTGTGCTACTGAACAAAAATTTACAATGCTATGATACGATGAGGCATAGAATAATGATTTGATCCAAATGTGATCGAATGTTGCAAATGAACAATTTATTTACCATGTGTTTTGGCCTACATGGCTTCATTAGACACACTGAGATTGCTTTTAAATTTATTACAGAATTTGTTGAGATGAAATAATAAATCAAAAGCTAAACTTCGATTGTTTTGAACTTCTAATTCCATATTTAAAATTAGTCGAAAATACTATTTTAATTACAATTAAATTAAACGAAGAATAGTATCTAAAAGTAATAGTATCAGTAATTCATTTATAATTCTTTATAATAGAACTGAAATTTTGGGGGATTTAACTATGGATGTCAACTACTCAGTTTGCATTTTAAAACCTTATATGTGTTCAGAAATAATTTGAAAATTCAGGATGACACATTTCGCTTTTGGAATAGAAACATCAGAATATGTATCATCCTGATCATTATGTCATGCTGCCATCGCAGATATCACTGACTCTCTCTCTCTCTCTCTCTCTCTCTCTCTCTCTCGCAATTCGTCCCTATCTTCCATATCTTCCAGCAGGTCTTCTAGACTATATATATATATATATATATATAACATGAATTTAATATTTTCCTTGTTATCGACAGGCTGTCTAAGCAAAGATAAAGTACCCTGTATATCATCCAATTAAACAAAAACTGGAAAAATAACGGATAGATTTTTGCCTTTTCCTAAGATTTTTAGCGCGAAATGAAATACAAATGACCTTGTCCAGGCTTCGATTTCGATGCCAGATTCTATTCTTCGCAACAATAACCGTTTCGTTAAGCGCACTTGCATCTATGAAGTGACAACATTGCTCGTGGTGTATTAAAGGATTTGAATACAGAATTTTCCCTCTCTTTAATTGGCTATCAACCGGGACATTGGCCCAGCGGTTAGAGTGTTCGCCAATGGCCCGGGAGACCTGGGTTCAATCCTAGGTCGAGTCATACCAAAGACTTTAAAAATGGAACTTGATACCACCTTGCTTAACACTCAGCATTATAAGGTACGGTTCAAGGGTAAAGTGGAGCAATCCTGGGAATGGGGTAGCGACCTCCCCTACACCTTGGTGTAGTAGCTATCGAAAAGGGAGCCTTCGGGTCACCCTCGACTATGGTTGCTAACTTTAACTTTAATTGGCTATCAGTGAAGTTTAGAGAGTCTAGTCTCTTGTATTATTTAAAGCATGAAGGATGACAAACGGAAGGGAAATTTTTCTTTCCCAAGAATCTTATATTAAAGTGATCAGAAAGAGATACTGTAGGAATTTAAAGGAGACTTTAACAACAGCACTAGTACATATCCTTATAACAGATATGCAGAATAAGTCGGGAATTGAAGTATTATTTACCAAATAAGAAATGAACAATGAATAAAATGTTAATTTTCTTCAAAATACTCTCCTTGTCAATCAATACATTTATGCATTGGTCGAAACGTATTTAAATGTATTTCATGATTCACTATAAAGCTATACAATTGTTTATTTTAATGCCATAAACTATCTCGAATCTTTCTCCCAAGATAAAGATTCAACTCTGGAGAAAAGAAGAAGACAGGCGAGATAGGTTTCATATGTTCGGAGGGTATTCTTAATGTTGGCTTGATATACGAAAAAATATAATATTTGTTGATAAAATAAGATATATAGACTTGTAAATGAAAAAAGATAGATAAATGGACTTATTGGTTTAAGGTCGATAGCTTTATCAATAAACTAGGATAGATAGATAGATAGATAGAGTAGAAGTCTTAATGAGATGTGATATATTCATTGATCAATCATATTTTATAAATGAATCTATCTTATTTACCTAGAAATCATTCTCTCTCGCTCAGTATATGTATAGACAGAAAGAGAGAGAGAGAGAGAGAGAGAGAGAGAGAGAGAGAGAGAGCAATTTGACAAAAACTCAAAACTTGGTTAAATCGTCTTTATAAATTTATTTCGGCGGAGAATATTACTATACTCTCCGTCTCGTCGTAGACATAAAGAGGAAAATTCAAGTAATCCTGACTGGGAGCCATTGAAACACCAGACCCAATGTAATAGTAAGGACAATGACAAGGATTTATTAGAAATTAATAGCGATCGATCCAATAGTGGATATCACCGAGGCGAGGAAAGGTAACGATAGAAGTGGATCAGATGAACGTAGGATATTAATCCTAAAATTAAGGCCTTTGACTCGAGAGTAGTTAATTCCCCTTGACCATTTTTAGGGTAATATAAATAACACTTTACAGCTATGTACAATTTCTTTCCTTTATCTTGTTCATCTATCCTGGTCCTAATTAAAGTAAGAGGAATATCTTGGATGACAACAGCTGAGATAATTAACAGACATATTAGGAGTAAATGTAAAACATATATAGGTTAGCCATTAGTCCTACGATCTTAGTCTATTTGGAAAATCAGACCTGCTACTATACCTCCCTACAAATGCTCAAACCAGGATAGGTTGACCTACAGATAAACTCAACTGGTGTTTCTTAATGCTTTCAACACCTAACATTTTGACCCCCACTCTGCCCTCGCCAGTGAATTTAAATGATTTGTAATCTTATTTCTTTTTTGAGTATTTTTATTTTTTATTTTTATCTTTTTATTTTTATTATTGAATACGAACTGTAGTTCCATATTTGCTGTACTGCAATTTCGAGAAAAGCATGAATAAAGTCATCTGACGAGACGGAGGGTATAGTAATATTATCAGTCGAAATAAATTCATAATGACTACTAAACCAAGTTTTGAGTTTTCATCAAATTGCACTATATACAGTCTGAATGTGAATTTTCTTATATCCCTGCCAAGGAATAAGGGATTAACAATAGACATACATTGAGCACTCACATAGATTTATATGATATTCCTCATATATTCTATAAAAAAATAATCTCACCCACTGTCTTTGGACGCTGACTGGATATTATATATATATATATATATAGAGAGAGAGAGAGAGAGAGAGAGGGAAAGAGATAGAGAGAGAGAGAAAGATTTATTGATAAATAAAACGGATTCATTAATAAAATATGATAGATTTATCCATAAATAAATGAATAAATGAACTAATTGATAAATTAATACACATAGATAGATAGATAGATAGATAGATAGATAGATAGATAGATAGATTGATAGATTCTGTATTCCGCTAAAACCATTTTGCTCAATAACTACTAATCCTGAAGCATATTGAAATGACACTGACTTGTAGAGTGATATCATTACTTATTTATATGCGTACACGTCTTGATTTCGATTTCGATTCTGGAATAAAAAAAAAGAAAAGTTTGATCTCGATAGTTTTTGATCACACAGCATATTTATCCATTTTTTTTTTCTTGTTATTTCCTTATTATTTTCATCTCCCCTTTTTCAAAATTTCCATTCTGTTTTGTCAGAGTTGTTAACAGTATTTATTATTGTAGTGATCGACATCTGTAGGAGCAACACTATTATCTTTTAATTCATGAATTTTTAAATTTAGTTAAGTGCTAAATTTCCTTCCTACAAAAAAAATCTTCATTATTCAAAAGCTTAAAATTTTGTATTATATAATTGCTCCAAGAACAGAATATATTGGCATATAAAATTTGAGAGCAGGTCATTGAAATCTAAGAGGCGTCATTAAGATTATTGCTTTCGATGCATATCGACCTCTCCTTAAAGTTAATCAATATGTTTTCTTTCGGCTTTCTTTGGTGTTGATTTTTATTCTTTATATTTCAGTCGCCCTTTCACACCTTCTATTTTCTGTTTGTATGCCATCATATATGATTAAAATTACACAATCTTAGTATAAGCACCATTATGTGAAATAAACTATGAATAGTACATACAGTTTCGTTAATAGAATTGTATAAACAACTAATAATGGATCAAAGTATAAACACACATAGATAGATAGATAGATAGATAGTAAGAACTGATGAACAGAATATTATATTTGAACAAACTGAGACAGATCGATGGAGAAACATACATACATACGTACATACATACATACATACATACTCGCTGAACTGACTTTTATTGATTAAAATAGTTTTAATAATTTTAAAAGCTTATTTTCTTTATGTTGTAATTATTGAAATATTTGCTACGTCTGAACTCACAGAGACGCCTGCAAAAATAATACATGAATATCAATAAACACACACACACACACACACACACACACACACACATATATATATATATATATATATATATATATATATATATATATATATATATATATATATATATATATATTTGTGTGTGGGTTGGATGTTCAGTTGGGGTTATTATGTATATGTTTGTGTGTTTAGGAACACATGCGCATTTGAGTATTCATATATGTGCATAGATATTTCCTTTATATATTATATTTTAATCCAAATTTAAAAAAAAAAAGTCTGATAAATTATATATAAAAAAAAAAGACTTCCACTTGTCTATCAAGTGTTCAACACATTTTTACTTTAATATACAGTGTATTTCATAAAAAATTCTATCATTTCATGTTTTCATAACTTGACCGATTATCGTTCAAAACAGTACATTAGCCCAAACACATTATGTTGTAAAATACGTTGACTGCATATCTGCAAAGGGGTAAGACCCCTCCCCACAACAAGTGACCTGGAGTGGACACTAAACCATTTGATGGTGAGTTTTTGAAGAATGTGGAGTACTCATTCTTTGGAATTAATCTAAGAGCCACTCTCACCTGGAATGATGATACCTCTTAGTGTCACATCTATGAGTGAAATACAAATGCTTATTTATTAACTATACTTGGAACCATTTAACAGTCTGGAAACAAATTAGTTATGTTTAATTGAATCATCAGAATCACATTGCAATACTGGAAACCATTTAACTGTATAGAAATAAATGGTATCTGTCTCTTCTAAAAATAATGATACCTACAAACTATACATTTACAAATAATATATATATATATATATTTGATATATAAGCTTGATGTGGAATCAAACAAACATGCAAGATCAATATTCCATAAGACACAACCAACCAACCAACCAACCATTAACAGTATGTGTAGAAACAACTCAGAATTTGGTCTGTCGGCTGGGGCTGTAGAATACACCGATTGCACCTCTGCAGAGGGGTAAGACTCTCCCCTATGGGTGTTTTAGATATGACACTAAGCAATCTGATGGTGAGGTCCCAGTGATGCTGGGGCTTTGGAAAATTCGGAGTACCCCTTAAATGTCATTGTTCCCAAGTCCACTCTCTTCCGGCGTGGTAGCACCTGATAGGGCCCTGTCTATGGGTTAAAAAGAACCAACGGAATATTTATGCTAAACTGAATTGTTTGACTAAACTGAACAGCTTGAAATAGAAATGTTTTTGACATTTAAACCGTACTTACATTTAAACTGCGTGCTTCTGCTAAACTGAATTATTTGAAATAAAACTGTTTTTTGACATTGAAATTGCACTTACACTAAACTGTTTTATTTGATATAGAACTATTTTGACATTTAACTGTGAGTAAATGAAATCCGTACTTATGCAAAACTTAATTAGCTGAATTAAAACTGCTTGTCTAAACTGAATTGCTTGAAATAGAAATGTTTTTCACAAGTAAACTGCACGTACATTTTAACTGCGTACTTATCCTAAACTGATTTGTTGGAAATAGAACAATTTTCATAAAAATGGATTTGGCGTTAAATTACCTACAAAGTTTGATATGTCAAAACAACCAACAAACCAACCAACTCAGAATTCTATAATGTTTATTTTTTTTCTTTTCAGGTGTATAAATGTCATTCTCTTGAAAAGAAAGGCAATTTGTGTATAAGTGTATGTATTTACCAAAACCCTCTGACAATGGCAGGATGGTTTATATTCAGTTTCACTTTTCTTAAATTGGTTGCCATACTTAGGCTAAAAACAGCCTATATTACCCCCTTTCCATAGCAAGAGAAAGAACAGATGGGCACCTTCGCGAAGGAAAACATAGATAGTCTCATCCGGGTTTGATCTCGAGTCGCTGATTCCATTTCCTACGGTAAGCGTTACGCTAAACATGCCTGTGTTTTCCCGTATATTCGAACATAGAAAAAATGTGCTACGTGCATTTCTGAGGAAGTTCGCTCAAATGCATCAAGTGCTATGCAGATTTGGATATGGTACAAAATTTCAAAATGGAAGGTTGTCGGTGCATAGCAAAAAGATATGGACGACATCCAATATCAGAAGGAATGGTTGAATGGGCCCGGGAAATAATTTTGCGAAGCCACAGAAAACCTATAATAAGAACAGGTCTGGAAATGCAGACGCCTCCAACGACAGTTTGGCGTGGGACAAGGAAATGCTTATGAGTGACACCCTACAAACTGCAGCTCGTTCAAGACAAACAAAAAAAAAACAAACCTCAAATAATATCAATTTTTTAACCACTCCCACTCACACACACATCGCAGAAAATCTTCATTTTGCCGTGTCTTTTGCAATTATTTCCACAGTCAGCAGAAATATTCTTCCGACTTCTCTTTTAAGGTCACTCCATCTCTTCGACTGTGATCATCTGGGTCTTCCACTGGTAAATTCGTTTTTGAATGAAAGACTATTATAACTGTTGTGGTTTTTGTGTATTAGGTGACTTCGAATATATTTTCTTTTAGTCTACAGAATGCTGAAGAAGGTAAAGCAATATCTTCCTCCTTCAAATGAGCTTCCAGTTACCATCAATCCTAAAAATGTTAATTCATCTACTTTTTAGGCAAAATTCTAATTTAAAGTGATAGAATCCTAATAACCAGAGCTTATCTTGCACTTTTGGCGATTTGTTTTCATACCACATTTCGAGTAGGAGTATTCCTGTTCCTCAGTGGATAGTTTCAGCCACTCATGCAATATTACGGACGTGCACTGTGAAGGTGTCAAGAGACTATCGCGTGCGGACAGAATGACCTGCAAACTTAGACGTGATTTTAAAATAATCACAGATGTGTTATCACGTGTTTCACAAGTGACATAGCACATTCGAGGATCTTCGATTTGTTCTCCAAAATCTCTATATAAGAAAGCAAGTAACGATATTTTGCGAGAGTTGAAGGCAGCTTTCAAAACAGGCGAGTCAAAGGTTCCGAGGCCCCTATCCGTCCTACCCAGTCTGCTATGACAGGCATGTGTCAAACAGTCAGTTCTCATCCACACCCCGTCCCCACCAAGAGGAAGGGAGAAGAAGGACGCAACTAAAATGAACTTTTCGAGTTGCAGCGATCATAGATTCGTTGCCTTACCAAGAATAAAGAACCTTGTCTGCGATACTATCTAATAATTCATGAAGACAGAACAACTGTATTCATACGTTCTTCAAGGGCTTTAGTTGCCATATCATTAGTTCCCTATCTTTCGCCTGAGTTATCGTGAATTATTTCCAATGTCTGAGTGGCTAAGTAAAAGATGAAAACAGAATAGGATTCAATTCGACGTCAAATTTCAGAATGATGTGACAGAAAGATTATTCAAGTTATCAAGTTCTATCTTGGGCGAAAGTTCTTTTTCCAAAACACTTTTGGATATCTGACTGATAGGAATAAAAATAGTTCTTGTCAACGTGAATCTGTTTGTTATACAAAGAAAGTGGGAGAAAAATCCAAAAGCCTCATAAGATCTTCTCAAAATTTTAAGGTGAGAATAGGTTATAAGAAATATACAAAAAAATTAATTAAACAAAGAAAATCTCTACTAGATTTTTGATGTTATGTCTAACTTTTAAATGGTGAAAGTCAACAGCAACTTATAGCACCAGTCATAATTATGTAACGATTCTCGCCAGGTAATTGGCCACATATGTATGTTCTAAACTACTGACAGGTTAATACATATTTGGATATTCGATAATGGAGCAAGGAGTCGATTTGGGTTAGATTACTTTTAATATCTTTGTCAGAAAATGTTGATACCACTGGTGAATAAAGCTCCATGTCAATCGCTATCCCTCGATACTGGCTTACATTCCAAAGTGACGTCGTTGTTAGCATTTGATTTCATCCCATGACAGTATCAGTGAAAAGTGAGAATGTAACATTTTTTTTAGTTTTAGCTTGACAAATATTGGACTACACACAGTTGGGAAGAATAAATTTATTTATAAATATTTCTTTCTTTCTTTCTTTCTTTCTTTCTTTCTTTCTTTCTCTGTCTCTGTCTCTCTGTATCTCTCTCTCCCTCTCTCTCTCTCTCTATATATTTATATATATATATATAGAGAGAGAGAGAGAAAGGGAGAGAAATATGAAAAAATGTAATACATACCAAAGTGATAAAACAAATATCAATATTTCTTTTTAGTACTTTCGTACTTCCTTATCCTCAATTAGTTTCGACTTTTAGTCATTGGCAGAAGACATTTTTTTTGTAAAAAAAGTTGTCGCTTTTTTAGTTTTTTTCAAATAGTCTTTAAAAAGTCGAATATATCACAAAAGAAATGACGAAAAATGACCGAGTAATTTAGTATATCTATTAGTGAAATTAAAAATATTTTTGTTATCCATGTTTTTTGGGGTTTTTTTAAATTTACATTTTTCAAACTCAGCTAAAGTGAACAATTGGCAATATATTATACACTTGCAAATAAAAATCTAAGAATTGGAAGCTTATTTTTCAACAGGGCAATGATAGTTTTTGTCTTAAGCGTTTATTTATTTAGGTCTTCATGGGTCAGTTCATATCTATTCATCCTGTATCAAAGATTTTGCTTTAAAGATTCTATCGTCCAAATTCTTGCCCTCAAAAATTATTTAGTTCTAAAGCCTCATTCAGATACTCTGCAGCGCTCACTTTGTCAATTTATCTGGGAATTATATATATATATATATATATATATATATATATATATATATGTGTGTGTGTGTGTGTGTGTGTGTGTGTGTGTGTGTGTGTGTGTGTGTGTGTGTGTAATTGAGGGAGGGAGAGACAGTGAGAAAGAAAAAGAGAAAAAGTGAGAGAAAGATATAAATAAAAAGACGAACCAATTTGGATAATTGTGACTGAAAAATCTGAGGATGTCTTGATGATAGATATAAGCAAACGATAGATAGATAGATAGATAGATAGATAGATAGATAGATAGATAGATAGATGCGTGGGTTATATTTTCTCTGTGTGTCAGTTTGGGTATACTAACTTATTTAATTAGATATAATAGAACACACACACAGACACACACACGCATATACACACAAACACACACACACACTCACATACACACACAAACACACACACACACACGCGTGCGCGCATATATATATATATGTGTGTGTGTGTGTGTGTGTGTGTGTGTGTGTGTGTGTGTGTGTGTGTGATAAACTGAAAGTATTTCAATTATTTCTTTCATTGAGAACGAAGTATAAACATAATTGTTGAAAGAAGCCATTTCTTTCCGTGTTAAAATAAAGTTAATAATTCGCCTGCAAGCAGTCGTAAGTTGACTTGTTTACATTCTCAGATAAGTAGAATGAATACACTTCGTGTTATTCTGTGTATATCTTTGATATTTACTAAAGATTTGGTTTTTAAAAGCAGACATTCCTAGTTCTTCATTCGATTATTATGTGTAAATAAGAACGTTGACATAATTTCACTTCTTTTAGATTTTTGCATAAGGTTTCAAATGCGTCATTTTAAATACACGGATAAACTTTTTTTAATAAGTAAAAGTGCTGAAAACCCTTTCTTAAATACATCATTTTATATATAGATAGGTAGATATAAAGCGATTGGTCCTGATAGAAAGTATCAAGAAGAATATACCAAGCGATGATTAACATGAAAACTTGTTTTTTTTTTCATTAAGGGTTTTCGGACTATGGTCTTCATCCTTATTGTTATTTCCACAACGTTTCGGCCGATATGTCCACCGACCTTCTTCAGATGTTTGTCGAACTCAGGAACCATCACGGAACTTCGAACTACGTCCTTTATTGAATCCACGGGGGTCGTCTGTTCTGATTCCGTTAGCCATAACCGGGTACAAGTGTTAAGTAGTCCTGTATTGTTACTCGCCTGTAGTCAGGATTGAACCTGCAACCTCCAGATGATTGTCTCCTAAGAAGCTTAGGGAACCAACGCCTATAACCGTTACGCCATGTGTCCTGCCGAAAATCCTTTATGATAAAAATCATCAAGTTTCGTCTCAGAAATTCAGACAACTAATGAAAACTTGTCATCTATATTCCTTTATTAAATGATATAGCAAACTTCATGGGTAATTTAAAGCAAAATCCATCACTCTGAAACAATAATGATAATATTTAAGTCATATATGCGGTCTATCTATACCTTTCTTAAAGTTTTTTAGTCTAAAAATGATTATAATATCGCGACTAGAATTCAACGTCGCTAACTACCACCTGCCAGACTAGTGCATTAATCACTACGCCACAGAAAATTCCACTGTCATGTTGTGTATTTTATTCACCCAGTGGACCACAAAGTGTTAATAAAATAAAAAGAAAAGAAATACTTATACTTGGATTATATCAGAGAGCTGAAAAATCTGCGGAACATGAAGATAACAGTTATACCAACTGTAGAGTTGGTGCGTTTATAGCGATCCTCAAGAGTTCAGAAAGGAGCCTGGAGGAATTGGCGGTTAGAGGTAGATTTGAGACCATCAAGACAACAGCTAGAATATATAGAAGAGACCAGGCACCTGATAAGACTAGATGATACTCATATTCTATTTGAAAACCACTTGGTTAAACTGTTGTTTGGTTTGGTTTCTTTGTTTAATGACATATCAAGCTTTTTTAGGTTATTTAATGCCAAAACCATTCTCCTAGAAGAACAGTAGTTGTGCTATTTAATACATAGCTGGGAGGAAAAGGGGATCCATACCTTTCCTATGGGTATTTGACCAAAATTGAACGTAATAGCGGGAATGGAGTACGAACTCGCTTTCTACGATTCAGCTGTCCAGTGCTTTAACCATTACACCACGAGGACACACCCAAAAACCTTTGGGAAAAACTCACAATAATAGAAGAAATAAACTATAAAAATACGAATTAATCTATAATCGATTTCCTCATTGTTTACAAAGAGCGTATCAAACAATATTGTACATTATCAAAATTTAGTAATAAAATGATTGAAGTGAAAATGGTTCACTTGTAAAATAACAATTAGATGAAACGAAACTAATAATTTATAGCATGGTTCATTTTATATTTAAATTGCCATACCAAGGCAAAAATAGTACACTGTAACAAGGTTTTTGTTTGGGTGATCGTGTTAAATGCTCAAGAAAGAATGAAACAATTCCAAGTCCAATTTACGACTCGAAACAGAATTTGAGCTCAACTTCGTCATAATTTCTGGGAAGAAATAATTTTTATTGTTAATTATAATAATAAACTACAATTTTTGTTTTTTGTTCTTAATTTGCTTAATAATTACTATTCTATTTTCTCCTGACAGCCGTGTAACGACATCTGGCGCCACACTGAGCAACACGGCCCTTCTTTAAATCGTAACTGTTAAACAATGACAGCTACATTGAAAAAGCTTAAAAAGTCACTTCTTCCCATTCTTTGCATGACTTAAAACCGTGTAAATTAATACTGTTTCATTGGTCTAATGAGTAGGGTATTCGCCAATGGTCAGGGAGACCAGGGTTCAATCACAAAGAATAAAAAAATGTCGCTTGATTGCCCCTCGCTTAACACTCGGTATTATAAGGTACGTATCAAGGGTAAAGTGGAGCAATGCAGGGAATGGAGTAGCACCCTCCCCTACAACTCGGTGTAGAAGCTATTGAATAGGGAATCTTCGAGTCTATGGTCACCAATTTCACTTCCTTTTTTTATATTCTCTAAAAAATATCTAATTTATACTTGAAAAATGACAATAGACTCAGCCGAATACGCTCAAAACTCTGAATTTTTAAAACAGTTTCTCCAGTCATTCAATATTTACATTTGATTCTTCCTGAAACAGAAAAACTTGTAAAAATTTATACAGTCTCTTTTGACTGTTCTTTTTTTTAACCGAACGATCATATACAAAATCCAACGGAAATTTCGCCCAGGTTTGGAATGTAAATAATGTAGCGATTAAATTTTAATAATGAACAATTATTTTTAGAATAAAATAAATTTCATGTACGCATGTTTATGTAGAAATGATAATAAAAAAACAATAAGGTTACTTTCCAAACACTACCTCAAATAATAAAGAACCACTGAAAGATCTTGAAATTAAACAACAAATGATATTATAAAATGTTTTTAAAGAGCTCATGAATCCAAGAAAGAAGCAACAAAAAAGAACCAGTAAAATAACAAATCCATTAAATTGCAAACGTCTGAAATTAGTAGAACAGTTCATTTATATTAGAAAAATACTTCATCCACGAAGTAAATATTGGCATCACAAAATCAATTGACAGATTATCGATCCGATAAAAAATCTATATCTGATAAAATTGTTGTAAGTTGTAGCAATGTTTGTGCAGTTGTATGATTGAGCCATTTGGAATGTAACGAAAAGTTAAAGAAAAAAAAAAAGATAACTAAACAGTAAATCATGTAAGCAACACCGGAGAAAACTGCAACTGTGCAGCCACTTACCCCCATCTCCCAAGCCGATCAGGTAAGGTGCAAAAGATATGCTGGAGAACCATGGACGATTTCAAAAGTGGACACACTACTGTTGGCCAACCAGCAAAAACTAACATTCATCAGCTCTGTGAAGACAATGGATGCTGTCTAGACAACCCGCCAAGAGCGAAGTAGGTAAGGATGGATGTCGAGAGAAATAGAGTTCGGGAAATCAGAGTCGTTGATTGATATTGGAGATAAAATGATTATCAGTAATAAGTAAATTGATGTTTTAAACTGACAGGTGTATGATCTCGGCATACCGTGACAACGTGAAGATGTGAGTCACACTTGAAAGGTACTCTCAGCATGTGTGTCCAGAGAATTCATTTAAATTAGGCGTATCTGTTTTAGTTTCATATCTAAGGTATTTGTTTATGTTGTGACTTAAGTAACAATTCATCAGTCCATTCTACTTGAAGAATCCATTTGGTGTCAGTGATTAGAGATGGCTTATTCATTCATTTTTGCCTGTTCCTATTATTATTTAGTAGTGTCCATTTGGATTTTTAATTCTTTCTAAAATGGGGATTTCACATCTATATTAACGTTATCAGTCGTTTGAGCGAAAAAAGTTATTATATGAGGGCTTAGTTTATTATAATTCATTGACGTGAATCTACGTCGTTTTATCAAATGATATATCAGTGAGACATTTTTGACATATAAAGCAACATTTAAGTTTGGTCTAAAGTCGTTAAACAAATGAAAAATACCGGAGCTAACAAGTTTGATGAACAACAGTTGAACGGAATGACAATCTGAAACCACGATTCTCGTTGGGTGGTTTCAGTCAGGAGGACCAAGCCGGTTCTGGAGTTAGAATAAGTTAGTGTGAAACATCTGAACTAAGCAGTCATATGCTCCATCTTGTTCTCCAACTCATTGTTCAGCCTGAGCGGGTAATTATGAAATGTCGTAAATAAAAGATAAAATTTGTATATGAAATGAAGATTACGTTGCCATTCATCATCAACGAATAAGAACAAAAATGGCAACACCGACTGCTTCTCTGAAGAGGGGTAAGATCCCCACCCCCAATGAGTGTCCTGGAGATGAAACTAAACAATCTGATGGTGAGGATCCAGCAATGCTGGAGCTTTGGGGAATGCGGAGCACCCCTTTATTGCCATCGCTCCCAGGTCCACTCTGTTCCGGAGTGGTAGCACCAGATAGAACCCTATCTATGGGTTAAATAGAACAAACGGCATACTTATGCTAAACTAAACAGTTTGGTTAAACTGAATAGCTTGAAATAGAAATGTTTTTGAAAATTAAACCATACTTACATTTAAACTGAGTGCTTATGCTAAACTGAATTATTTGAAGTTGAACTGTTTTTGACAGTGAAACTGTACTTACACTAAACTGAATTGATATATGTAACTGCTTGAATAGTTTGAAATAGAAATGTTTTTGACAATGAAACTGTGTACTCATGTTGAACTGAATTGTTTGAAATAGAACTGATTATTTACATGAAAATGGATTTGGGGTTAAATAACCTACAAAGGTTGATATGCCATAAAACCCAACAAACCAAACCAAACCAACTCAAAGAAGACATCACAGCGACTGAGGTGACAAGACGATCGACCAGAGAGGAGACAAAATGAATTACTTAGCTGAAGTGAAGAGAGCAGATCAGAACTTGTCAATCATAGAACAAGGTACATATAATTATCACATATATCGACTGAGTAAGGCCACCATATGATATAATTTTATCTCATTGAGCTATTTAATCTAAAATGACAATTCTGATTTCCCAGTGTATTGCATTAGGCACTGTGTGCAATCTGGTAAATAAATTATAGTCTTTATATTAAACCCTTTGTAGATTTTAAAACTTTATTTTTATTTTTGCTTTGTCTTAGCTTTTTTATTTTATTATTGTTGTTCAGAAGCAAGAGAATGTTTTGGTAACGTTTTATATATATATATATATATATATATATATACGTGTGTGTGTGTGTGTGTGTGTGTGTGTGTGTGTGTGTGTGTGTACTCGTAGATATATAGTAGCTAAAGTTGTAGAAAACGAACTGGCTAATTTAGAAATCCTCTGAGCCCATTCAAGTTTTACTTTAGAGAAAAACCCTGGTGAATAGATAAAGACTTCTCCGTCTTCAAGCTTTGGGTATAATAATAGGACAGACTTAAAATTCTATTCTTGTAGGTAGGAAAACATTTCGAGAAGAAGGAAAAACGTTCAATTCAAAGTCAGAGAGTGTCGGCTAACGATGCCACTACATAAAATTCTACTTTCGAGTGAAACCCCAGAACGACGACAGACGTTATGTAACTGAAGACCTAATTTTCTTCAGCCCTGGTGGCAGAACTTACAATGTATAAACTGCATTTTCTGCAGAGGAATAAGATCAGCACAGACGTGCAATAAAGGTCACCTGGACATGACAATAAACTGCATTTTGTGTTTAGGTTTCAGTTCTGTACCTCTGGGCAGTGTGGAGTAACCCTTGTTATTACTCTCACATTCACAATGATCTTGAGTGGACATACCATTGATGGATCTAATAGATGTATATAAAAGTACTTAGTACTGGACAGGAAAAAATATAATGCTAAGCAAATAAATGATTGTTACCAAAAACGAATTATGAATACTTAACTGAAATACTTGAACCCATGTACGTATACGAACATATTTGTATTAAGAATATCAACTTAAAGCTACAATTGCTTTTCAGGATTATAATTAGTAGCTTTAAACAATTTAATTGTGTAATTAGAGGCGTTCATGTTGTGATGGTTATCGTCATAGTGGACGCGGTGACACAAGTTCAAATCTTGGGTGAGGCTGTTTGCGTTTAACATATCACTAATACCCCGAGAAAGATATGACTCCAACTATCCTCTCTCTACCTATGGATAAATTGTATATCATATTAAGCTGTTTAACCTTGGTTTGGCAACCGGTTTAGGAGAAGGAAAACTCAATTTAAACCTGTTAAACTCTGCTGATAAACTGACCGTATCTCGTTTCCTGGAATTTATCTATCTATCTATCAATATATATATATATATATATATATATATATATATATTAGAGTGTTCGCCAATGGTCCGGCAGACCAGAGTTCAATCCCAGGTCGAGTCATACCAAAGACTTTAAAAAATGGTAATTCATACCGTCTTGGTCGACACTCAGCATTATAAGGTATGGATCAATGGTAAAATGGACCAAGCCAGGGAAATGAATTGCGCCCTCCTCTACACCTTGTTGTGCTAGCTATTGAAAAGAGAGCCTTCGGGTCACCCTCGACGAAGATCACCAACTTTACTTTATACATCTATATATATATATAAAGACAAAAGAAAAACTTCTCTTTATTTGTTTGATTATAAATTTATTTCAGGCTTCTGTAAATTCTTATAAGTTTAACTTTTTAAGCTTTATAAAAACCATCTCCACCGGAGATATTCCTCATTATTAGATGTTTTCATATTACTTCCGGGGAAAATTTAATTTGAAAAAATTCTTTATTTTTATTTTATTAGTCTTTTAAGCTAAAATGATTTATTTTATATATTTATTAAACAAGAAAAAATTAATGAAAGTTGAAGATATTATATCTTTATTTTTCACACACACACACACACACACACACATATATATATATATATATATATATATATATTAAAAATATACCGTTACCCCTAATTTACATACAACAGAATATCAAAAGATTAAAAAAAAACAATAATCCCAGAACTAATAATCCTTGGTACACAACTTTTTAAAAAATCTATAGATAATGTTTATACTCTACTTGTTACGATGCACAAGGTGAGTATTAGACAGTCACTACTCAAAGTAACTAGTTATTTTTAATGAGAGGCTGATTACACTCATGCAAATTAGGCTGATTAATTTGTCAGTATCACTACATCCCCCTGAAACGTATGGGTCTAATGCCTCTAGTAGGTGTTATACTTCTTCTAGTGATTGTTACTTTTTCGGGATTGCTTTGCACTCCTTGCCTCTATACTGTATTTCATTCTCTGAGAAATCTACATCTGTCTCGCACTGAGCTGTAATCAAGGTCATCTTCTAGCATTATTTGATCTTCATCCGAGTTTTCAAACTCCCTCTTGCCCAACTGATCATGCATTATTTCGTCTTCTGATGTTTCATTCTGTAATGTTTGTTCCAGTAAATCATTGACGGAAGGAATCGTAGATATTTCTTCCTCATTTTTTCTCTTCATATTCGCTCTGGGGCCTTATTTGATCTGCATGGGCTAATATACTGTTCCCTTTTTCTCTATTTATTATAGCTGTATTGTGGCCTTTTTGCATGATAAATTCTGTCCTTTTTGGATTTGATTTTTCGTTCTTTTTGTACTAGACTTTTTAATTTGTGGAATATTACATCGTTAGCGGAGCTCTAATTTGCTTTCACATTAAAGATGATGGGCTTTTTAGTCTTCCGGCGTGTGGTATTGTGGGATGGCTCATAAGTCACCTTGGTAGAAAAAATGTCTGTTCTTTTCTTTTTGCTGAGAACATGCTTTCAGTCCCATTTTTACGCTTTGCACCATTCTTTCCACCAACCCATTCGATTGAGGGTGATATGGCGGAGTGTTATAAGGTTTATACCATATTTTTTCCGACCATAAATTAAGATCTTCATCACAAAATTCTGGTGTATTGTCGGATACCTGTGTTTTTTGTATGCCGTTTCTGGGAAATATGACCCTTAAAATCTGCTTTATTGGAGAACATTTCTTGTCTGACACACTGATTACTTCGGGCCGGCCTGAAAAAGTGTCTACTAGTGTTAATCAGAGTCCCACTCCATTAATGCATGCATGATCCATATGCATACGAATCCTTCGCTTCACTGCTTTGGATCATGAATGTAAAATAGTATGTGTAAAATTCCTAGATTCTTTACATTTTTTGCGTCTTTTTATATATTCTTCGACATCTCGTGAATATCCCGGCCGCCATGCTTTTATTTTGATCCTTTTTTTGTGTGGCCGCTACTCCACAGTGTATATCATCATGTACCCTTTTTATCACTAATTTTCTTAGTGTTTTAGGGGGAGTTATCAGATCCCCATTACAAATCACTCTATGTTGTACCGTTAACTTATATTTAATTTCTTTGTATGGCCTCTCCGCCCAGGAGCAATTTCCCCATATCTTTCTTATTCACGATGTTATCCTACTTAGTACCGGCTCATATCTTGTTTCTACAACCATTCTATCTAAAGACAAAATATCAATCTCTAGCCAATGTAAAAATGTATCTACAAAATCTTCTGTTATATCTTTTGACTGTTTGTAAAACCTTAGATAGTGCATTTACGTGTTGAATTGAATTTCCTTTGACATATTTTATATCAAAGTCAAATGCCATTAAACTTATTACCTATGTTAGTATTCTCGATGGCGTGACTTTGGGTAGTTCTTTTCTTGGATTGAATATAAACTCTAATGGTCTAGGATCACTTCACAAAATAATTTTTTCTAACTAAAAACTGTCACGCTCTAGTGGTTGTCCACACAATGTCCAAGGATTTTTTCTCTATATTTGAATAATTAAATTCAGTGTTCTGTAGTCTTCTTGATAAATACATAATCGGATTTTCTTCTTGGGATAATATTCCAGATATTGAATATTCACTTGCATCTGTGGTTAACGTAATGTCCTTTTTCAGATCAAAAATTTTCACTACTAGTTTATTTGCCATAATTACTTTTAATCTATCATCTTTCTATCTTTTTGTTGTTTCTCTGACCAGATGAATTCAACATTTTTTCTAAAACTTGCAAATTTCTCAGTCAAGTTTGTATATTTTGGTACATATCCCCAGTAGAAATTCACCATTCCCCAAAAAAGATTCAAGTTGTTTTTTTTTTCATTTATAGGTGAAGCTATTTTCATTATCATTTTTATCAAAACTTGATCTGGTGATATAACTTCTTTTGAAATATTATAACCTAAAATGATATTTTACTACAATTATTCATGCATTTTTTTCCTTTGTGATTCCAGCGTTTCTTAATCTATTCAAGATGAAGTCGGTTTTCTTTTATAATTCATTTTCATTTGTAGCGCCTAAGCATTTATCGTCTTGGTAACAAACCATATTTTTACATCTTTTCCTAGAACCTGTTCGATGGCCCTTTGAAATATAGCGCTTGCTGTTTTTATTCCGTAAGGCATCCTTCTCCATTTCAGTAAACCTATTGACGTATTTATCGTTGTTACTTCTTTGAAGTTATCGTCTATTGGTATTTTATGTTATGCCGTTTTTAAATCTATTTTTGTTAAAAAGTCCATCCCTGCCAGTGTATGCAATGCAACTTCAACATTAGTTTTCTAGTTTTTTTTTAACTTTCCATTTATTTCTATTTTTATTTAATTAATTATTTTGGTAGAATTTATGTTAAACACATCCTTTCCAAGAAGTCCGTGGTTCTTTTTACAAGTTTTAGCAGTTATAGGTATTACTTCAAATTCATCCTCTAACTAGACGGAGCCTTCAAAGTACCCTAAAGTTTTTTTATGACCGACCCATCAAAATTGGCTTCCCGATGCGTTCCCAGAAATTTCTTGGTATAAGCGTTACCCCACTGCCGATATCCATTTGCATATATAAATCAAAGTTGTTGATTTTAACCTTTAGAATAATGTCTTTTTTCTTCTGTTCTGTTTTTTCTACATTCTTGTTTTTGTTTTTTTCCTGAAAAGTCTCCATATTAGTTTCATTTTCTTCGACTCTTTTTTTCAACGTTTTTCTGTTTGAATTTGCATATTGCTTGAGAATGGTTCTTTTTTCAACAATTTTTACCAGTTTTCCCAAATGCTTGGCATTTTACCCTTTTATTTCATGTTCACAATGCAAATATTTTTTAAATCTTTTTAAACTTGTAATTTGTTCGCTGGGTTGACTTTTATCATGGTTGTATTTTTGCATTTATTCTTGTTGCTGTATGAAGGCAATGCAGGTATTTAAAGGCATATTTCCAATTTGTTTATTTTATATCGGTGTGATGCATTGTATATACCTTTAATTAACCTTAATTGAATTAAGTCCTCTTCAATCGTCTGTTTTTTCTTGGGGGGGGGGTTCAAACTCGCATTTCGAAGACGGTGTAGATATTTTATGATTGGCTCGTCAATTTCTTTTATCATCGACATAAACTTCGTCCTTTCTGCCTCGACCAACTTTTTCGTTGGCCTCATAAAGCTTCTTATGATCTAACTTATTTTTTCAAAAGTCAGGTCTTCCAGGTATGTGGGATACGCCATGGTAGAGACTTTATCGCCTCACATTCTGTAGCCAAATAGAGATCCGTAATTTCATTTTCTCCTTCCTTTTCCTTCTCGTCTTTCAGCTCAGTTCTTGCGCTCGCAGCAAAACATCATAGCCAGGTATCGACAAAATTGCGATCCTCGAGAGACAATTGGTGTTATATTTTGACCTTCGACCCGGCCCAAAAATACTATTCCAAGGTAATACACCGGAAGGAAGTGACACATTCCAACGGCCAGTAATCGAAAGAGATCGCGTGGGTGGATTAAGGCTTATGATATGGGACAAGGTGAAGGTCCCATTGTGCCATTACAGTCATGCACCGGAAGAGAGTAACCTCTGAACTGCATGACAGTTATTTCCTCTTGATGACGATTAAACATTCGATTTCAAAGATCCAGTAGGCGATCGTGTGGGCGTTGAGTTATTATTTAACTCAGTTGAGTTTGGGTCCCAGGGCAGTTGCCAGCAGACTCCCAGACAGTAGAGACCAGATGTGGTAGGGAAGGCCACACCTGACCGAGGGGGCCCTCGGAAAAGCCCCGATGGAGTGGACCCCAAGACCTCTGGTTGAGCATCTAAGAGAACAAGAAAGACACAACGTGACGGTCATAACAGTGGGGTCAAAATGTGAAGTTTATATTCGGTCTCCAGCATCCTCTTACATGCAAACCTTCAACAACCCTTCCGAACCCTTGCAATAAACTGAGAGGTAAAATGTTGTTAAAGAAATCTTCCTGTGTCTTCTTTCAGGCGTTTTCCTTCATGCGTCTGTCTTTGATGTTGTATCGTTGTGATGCATGAACGTGTAAATGACTATATAACATTGGTATCCTATCGGCGACGCCATTGTTGTAATGTACAAGGTTAGCACTATTCGCTGATCAAGCTATCCACTTTTTCTCAGTAAGAGACTCTCTTCCTCTTACACTCATTCAAATTAGGCAGATTAATTTGCCAATATCACTACAGTACTTTTATTGAGACTATTATATTTTATCAATATTAAAAAATATGAAGAAAAATAATTGAACTACAAAAGCTAATTTTTGTTTTTTAAAATATTGTAAGAATTCAAGTTATTTATATTGAGAAAAAATTAGTAATCGAAAGTTAAGTCAATCGTAATAAACACATAATTTATATGTAATTCACATATCAAACGTTAAGTATTTGTAATAAGTAAAAAAAATTAATCTGTTAAAGATATTATGTTAATGTAACTAAAAATTTTAAAATAAAATAAAAGATTATAACTTTCGATTCTTAAACTACAAATTATCTTTTGTAAAAAAAAATATGTAATGAAAAAAAGTTTTATTATTGAGATAATTCCTACACGTTAAAAGTCCTATTATTTAATTTTTCTTTTTTATTATTTTTCCTGTTTTATCAAATTATGAAAATATATTTGTATATTTTATCTGTTAATTTTAATTGTATTCGATATTAGATAATTATTGAAGTGATTAATTCAATATTCTACTTTGTAAAGAATTATAGATTAATATATTGATATATAGAATTAAAGATATATTATCACTTAATTAAAGGTAGTTAAATTCATAATTCTGAAAAATATATGAATTTGAATTATACTAATAACTTTGTTCTGTGTCAATATGCTGCAATCATTTCTTTTCTAGAAATAAGTAAATTTTTAACAAATTTTTTTATATATATAAGATATTTTTTCTTCAAAGCATGAATTCTGCTTACCATGTAAACTATTTGTCGATGAGGATTTTTTTTATTATTTTCCAATTTATAACTGGTGTTAGTCGTAATCCTTTTAGATCCCAGTAGTACTTAGATAGGGCAGTTTGATTTCTTAATATCAGATTTCTAGATGACTTTAGATGGTTATAAATTCTAAATTTCCATTTTAAGCTTGTCATACCAATGTAAGCTTTTGTAGAATATATATATATATATATATATATATATATATATATATATATATATATATATATACACGAAAAAAAAGATATGATATCTTCAACTTTTAAATAAATCATTTTAGTTAAAAAAAAAAGAAGATTTTTTCAAATTCTATTCTCGCCGGAATTAATATGAAAAAATTTAAATATAATTTGGAATATCTCAGCTTAAACTTGTAACATATTGACCCTCGGCCCAGCCGTCAATCGAGAAACAGGTGCATCCGGTCGAAGATATCAGGGTGTAACCTTGACTGTGGACGGGTTGGATTGGGTGCGGATTCGACGCTCATAGGAAGCAGGTGGATGTCAAACTATTATATAACCCGGTGCGACAGGAAGTTCAGTTCGTTTGGAGTCAGTTAATTGAAGATAAGATGCTGTAGAGAGAACCAGCAACCAGCAGAGGGCTATGGGCCCTCTGGACCCTCATTGAGCAGCCCAGCTGAACAAGAAAGAATTGCTGCTAAAGATAAAGGAACTGGGGGTCAATATGTTGCAGTTTGTTCAGTCTCTAACTCACCTCTCACGCATAACCATTTCGCAACACTTTCACAACCATTTCGAATAAAGTTTGAGAGGTATATATTTTCGAAAGAACTGTGTTCGTTCGACATTATTGTTGATTTCGCTTCTGCATGTATATCTGTATAGTTGTATATTTATTACGGCTATGCAACAAACTGTTTTTAGTAAAACTAATGAATTAAACTTATAAGTGTTTATAAGAGCCTGAAATGAATCCATAACGAAACCAAGAAAGTGATTTTTTTTCGTTTGTCTTTATGTAAAAGAATTGTGGCTCTCCACGTTGAGTGTTGATGTATCGTTAATCCCAAAATTAATTATACATCAATATCTGTTACTTGTGAGCACTCAAGTTGGATACTCTAACCACTTTGATTTCTTCCTTGGTTCATATAATATATATAATTATGTAAATAAACAATCGACCAGTTAGCGGGGCTTCGTAAGATTTCCCCGCAAAAAGGAACAAATCAACAAACAAAACAAATAAACAGGCAATCCTAAGTCTGGCACTAAACAGCGAAAAGGTGAGTCTCCTCTTCTCGAGCTACGAGGGGTATGGAGTCACACTTTCATTACCTCCCAGGTGCACTCTGATTCTGAGTGGTCGCACCCATTATGGTCCAAAGTATGGATCAAATATTTTTTATTTGAATATAATTGAATTTCACAGGAATAGTTCATAATATATCAGCATCATCATCGTCATGTCGTGCCGCAAGCACAGATATCCCTGACCCTCTCTCGCTACTTCTTCCTATCATTCATCGCCTCTGGCAGGACTTCTGGGCTACATACCGTATCCTCACATAGCTGCTGAATGTATGTTCGAATTGGTCGTCCTGCTTTTTCTCGGCCATATGTGGGGGTCCCTAGGAGTACATCACTTATGAGCTTGTCCCTGCTTCTCCAGCAGTGTCCTGCATGTCTGGTTCGTCTGACTTTTCGTGATGGGAGGCAGGTGGCCGTATAGTTGGTGCCTAGTGGGGTGTTGCCACCAGGACTTGTTCAATATTGCTCGCAACATTCTTGCGTAATTGCCGTCTAGCTTCTTCTCCAGCCGTTTAGTTAGCGTCTAAGTAGTGCATCCATACAGCAGTATGGATAAGACCGCTACCTGGAAGAAACTGCGTTTCATTTTACCGGTCAGGTCTGACTTCCATATGATCGATAGCCTATCGATAGCTGTCCATGCCTTCGTTAGCTGCGTGTCGATGTCCTTTTCGGTTGATGAGATGCTGCTTCCTAGGTAGGTGAATTTGTCTACTAGTTTCAGAGGGGTTCCGTCTAGTGTGGTGATGTTGCCTGTTTGATTATAGCACATATATCCCGTTTTGTGTGCATTGACATAGAGGCCAATGCCTGCGGCGGCTCGTTCCAAACTATGAAGTAGTGGTTTGTCTTGGTTGGGTGTATATGCCACTATCGGTAACTGATTCAAAAAATTATGATTTTTATTACTAGATTTGAATATAGTCACTTGAAATACAATTTTACCAGTTATTAGTATTAGGAGATCTTGAAGCGTACAAGTGTGTGCAAATTACATATATTATTTAGGAATGTTATAATTCATATAACTAAGAAAATATATAATTATAGACAAAGAAAAAGAGGGATCTAAAAAATACAAAGATATATTCAACATATAGTTTTGATTACAATCAGGTATTGGATCAAATTTCGATATTCGATAACCCATGAATGTATTGATATGCCGTTAAACAAATAAACCAAACCAAAATGTTCTGCTCTCTTGTGGGTTGATTGAAAGACATAAGTCCAGTTGGGTCAGGAATAGCATGCAAACAAACTCTAATGGAAGTAGAATTTGGACTCATAGTAGTGTCAGGAATCTAACAAGATGCTGCAATTTGTTTAGTGTCTTGATCTTTCTCAGTAATTTGAGTGCAACTGAGCATGGCAAACTTGTACTGATGGTAACTTAATCTCTTCTTTCGTTCTGGATTCCCCATATTCCAAGAAAAAAATGGGAACGCCATCGTCATCATCGATTGACCACCTTGAGTCTCCTGAAAAATTCTGACCAGAATTATCAAAGAATTTTGAACTAAATTGTGCCTGATTATATAAATATTGCTTTCGCCTGAGTTATCGACGTTCCCCTGACCTTTTATATCAATATTTTCAAAGTGAGATCAAAAAAGATAATCTCAACCCGGATGAAAGAAAATCGATTGATAGTCTCAACAGTAGCAATTAAAGCCGGACATTGCTTATTTTTAGGTTCTACATGTCAGCTAATCGATTTAAGTTCGGTTAACCAGTTTAATATACCTGTGTTTGATTTTTTTTATTTTATTTTACAGAACCAGGTTTCTTTAAGTAGCCTGAATAGAAAACCCATTAAATCTTCTCCGTTCTCCATTATTATACATTAATATATCAGGCCGAGTTTTCAATTCATCGATATTTTCTGAAAGCTTCGATGTGAAACCTCAGCTTGTCGAACAGAATTTCGCTATACATAGACACATCTTATTATTAGATGTTGCAAGATGGTCACCATTGATTTGAAATGTATTCATTAGTTCTTTTATTCAAACTTGGCAATGTCGTCTGTTCTAATGACGAGAAAATCTGTATGCAATATCGCAACATTTGAAAAGATATTAACTTTTCTTTAGCCTTACTCTTCTTCATCTGTTTCCGTTTTTGCTTTACCTTTTTTTTGTTCCTTTCTTTCTTTTTCCTTTCTTTTTTTTTCTTTCTTTCTTTTTTTCTTTTACTACTTTAACACTTGATCTTTCTTCGCATTTCTATTCGATCTTTGCGAATTTAAGACGCCACTACCTTCTTTCCTTTACGTTCTTTTGGCGGAGGCACACCGTCTTGGTGAAAAGTGCCAGTCTGGTAGATCGAGATTGAAAAGAGAATTGGATACAAACTTGCTTCTCCCTACTTACGTCTTTGGGCCAAATTTAAATGTGTTTAGTGTTCGAACATTTAGAGCCGTGTAAGGGTTAGTAAGCTAGCATAGAAAACGTTTGCTAGTGAGTTTTATTTCCTCTAAGAACTCCATAAATTTGACCTTATGCCAAAATAAACTAAAGAAATGACGACTTCCTTTTTTTCTGGTAACTCCATTGAGGTGTAATGGTCAAAATGATAGTCTCTCAAATTCATAGCAGTAGCATCCACATATCTGTGGCTTTATGTTACATGTAATGGATGCTCAGATTTAGGGTGATTCTGGAGGTGGAATGGTTAGTAAGTAAGAATATAAAAACTTTTTCAGTTTAGACCTCACTTTTGGTCTTATACTGGCCGACTTATTCTAAATCTAAGGTGCGTTCAATTTTAGGGAGCCTTGCTTGTGGTAATGGGTAATACGTTTCATTCTCACTGAGCATCCCATGCAGCTGGCCTCGTGCTGAATTTAGTAAATAATTTCTCTCTTTTTTTCTAATTTTTTTTCTATTTGTCTTTTCCTCTTGTTGAAGGATACGCACTGCTGCGTTTACCTTTTCTTTTTTCATTTTATTTTTAATCAGCCATTTTTAGGATGTCTCTTACTCTCTACTATTTCTCTATCTTTTTTCTTTATTCTTATATTTTTAACGTTTCGGCCGAAGCATCCTTCGACCTTCTTCATGTGTTTCTTTTCAAACTTGTCGATATACACGTAACGTCAAACCGAACTTTTTATTTAATCCACGAGGTTGTTTGTTCCAATTCTATTATCTATAACCGGGTACAAGTGTTAAACCATTGTAAGTATTCCTCGTGATTTTTACCATTATTCAGGATTGAACTGCCAACCTCGTGATTTTTTTTTCACTCAGAAGAAGTCCATAAACCAAATGCCTATATCTGTTTCGCAATCTGTCCTGCTGGAAACACCTAAAGAAGGCCGGAAGATGGATCGACCGAAACATTGTGAATATACCAATAAAGCTGATGACAATAGTCCAGATACACGATATGATAAAAATCATTTAACTCCATCTCATATATTTAGACAAATTGTTTATCTTCTAAGACACTATTTCCACATATTTCTCTCTCTCTTTCTCTCTCTCTTTTTCTTTCATCTCTCACCATTTGAGTCCCTACCTCACTTTCTTGCCTGTCTCTTCACGAAAATAGTTGTGGGTTTTCTGGTGCTATAAATCATTTTTTTCACTGGTCCTGTGATCTAGTTTGAACGTGGCGGGGCGCTATTCATGAAACAAACGTATCTTGGGCAAGAACAGCCCGGTCGATCCAATCCCTCTCCAGGTATACAGCTGATTTAAATTCATAGTTTTCCTCTCTCCTAAACTAGTTGACATAGGAAGGTTTAAGAGCTCTGTCTACCCAATGACTTATCCACAGCTGGAGGGAGAATAATTGGATTCACACCTTTCTTACTCCTATTAAAAAGGTGTGAAATACAGCCGCTTCCTTCAACGTAACCAAGTCCACTTCTTACGTCGATCACCGTTACATCACGTGCTTCTCCACAAAAATGAATATTTGACCCGAAAAAAAACAGACAATAATGAATGCAGATTTTCTTGGGAGAGATTCTCTTCCTCTATACTCTAAAGCCTAAGTTGGAAGATCACTATTATACATTTCTAACTATTTAGCTTTTACCGTACCAAATTAAGATTGTTAAGTTAATCCAACCTAGTATTCAAAGATAGGAAAAGCCGGAATATATAATGCTGATTTTATTGGCAGGCAAACTATATATTTGGAAAAAGAGAGTTTTGCTGCATTAATTCATTTATTTATGCTTTTGTCATGCGTCTTAACTAAATTACTTTTTGTTAACAGATAGTTGACATACGTTTTATCACAACATTTTTTTAATACACATTCCCGCTGTTTCAGACTACCCCATATCTACCGGTCTTCAATTTCAGCTATCTTTATTGGTCTCTTTCTTTATTTTTCTCTGTTGATATTTGGTCATTTCTTGCTTTTCCTCTTTTCCCTAAATTTTGAATACATCTTTTCTCTTTAACTAATTCAGTCTTCGATGGGAATTCTGTAACGTAAAATCCGGTTGTGCTACAACGTTCACTTTCCCTCAAATACCCCTGGGAAAAAGAGAAACACCCTTATTTCTTCAGCTACGGGTTAAATGGGATATATATATATATATATATATATATATATATATATATATATATATTTCACTATTTCGATAACTTTCTCTGTTTTCCTCTTTCCCTTCTCTTTCTCGTTTAAAAAAATTATTTTCTTTTTTGTACAATTTCTCAGACTCTACTCTCCCTCTCTCTCTCTCTCTCTCTCTCTCTCTCTCTCTCTCTCTCTCTCTCTACTGTTCAGTTTCAAATAATTTCCTTCTTAGTCGATGTTTCTATTTCCCTCTTTATCTCTTTCGTTCGACTCGTTTTTTTGTTGTTTTTTTGCTTTCTTCAATTTTCACTTCTCCGTCTCTGTCTTTCTCTCTCTCTCTCTCTCTCTCTCTATCTCTATCTCTCTCTCTCTCTCTCTCTCTCTCTCTCTCTCTTTCTCGCTCTTGTCTGCTTTCTTTCCATGCTATAATCGATGTCCACCTTATTCATTTTTTCTGCCCACATTTCTTTCTTAGACCTCCTTTCTCATCTACAATTATTTTTCTCGTCCATTTCCGTTGAATCTGTATTTCCTCATTTCTTTTCGTTTCATATACTTCTCTTAGCACCAACAACTGCTTTGTTTTTCTAGTTTTTTTTACCTCACACCTAGCTGCCTGAATTTTCCTCTCTCTCTCGCATTTCCCCCGCTATCTCGTCTTTCTTTACGTTTACACCATGTTCTTTCTTTTTACTCGGCTTCTTTTTTTTTTCCATCCACAGATGATTTTTCTCTTCTGTCTTTCTTCTCCTTCAATTCATTCGCCTTTTTTTTGTCTAGAAATGATTTCGTTTTGGTTCCTCCTTTCTCAGTCGTTTTCCTTTTTTTCTACTTCTATTTTAAACACTTTCTTTCCAGTCTGCATTTGCTTTTTCTTCACTTTTTTTCCTTCTGTGATTGCACTCATTCTCCCACCCTTCTCTCTCTCTCTCTCCCTCTCTGTCTGTCTGTCTGTCTGTCTCTCTGTCTCTCTCTCTAATTCTTCTAACGCGCAATATGAAAAACAACTAAGCAAGAACTAATAGTCTTCCCGTGTAAAAGCCTACTACAAACCTCCTACTAACCTTGTTACCAACACACCCTCTTCCGATGGACATTATTCTGGTGTGAGTGGTGAAATTAACACCTAACACAATGCCAAAATCAGCCAATATGTTGAAATCTAATATTCTGACGCCAAATCTTTGTAATCAGAATCGCCCAAAGAATAAATCGATTGTTCAAGTTTGAAGAAGGGAAGCGGAACAACCATAAGTGTTTTCAGAGTTCCCGCTCTTTATAATAGTAATAATAATAATCGTAATAATAAAGATAATTATTATTATTATTATTATTATTATTATTATTATTATCAATTTCACATAATGTGCGTGTTTCACACCAGTTTTAACAGAAGTATTTTTACAGGAGTCTTAGTGACAGCAAGTCTCCTCAGGTCTTGTGGACTATTCAAAATATTCTAGCTGGTCTCAGTAATTCTGTGGTCTGTACATATTTACCAACAACTCCGCTCGGACAGGATATAACAGAAGGTCAATTTTAAGCGGAGTTTAACAGGTTTGAATTCAGAATTTTCCTTCTCCTAGACTAGTTGCCTCACCAAGGCTGAAGAATTCAGTCAGCTGGAGGGAGAATAATTGGATTCATACCTTTCCCAAAGGTATTAGTGCTATGTGAAATGCAATCAGTCTCGTCCAGGATGTGAACACGTGTCGCCGTGTCCATTTCCAAAGACGATAACCATTACACCACAGTTCTGTATGGTCTCGAATCTTCCTCTGGTTTTCAATTTTGAAACATTTGAAGACTGTTTCAAACGCACCAACTATTATTAGTATCACCGCTTTTTCATCTTTTTGGAAAGATCCAAGTTTTTATCAACCTTTTCGCTTTCTTTTATTTTCATTCCTTGGTCCGCTGAGACGGCAAAATCCAAATGATCACATGTTATTTTTCTTAACACTATTATTATTATTATTATTATTAATATTATTATTATTATTATCCTCATTTTCGAGTTTTTCCCACCAGCGTTAGCCAATGGTTTCTCACGGGAGTTTGAGTGACAGCATCGAGAAGAGTCCTGGAGACTTGAGGTGACTTGCTGTCACTCAAACTCCCATCAGAAACCATTTGGTCCATTAGTTTACGTCTTCTCTGGTGCACTTCAAGAATGGACTAAGTATCTTACGAGGGAGACAGCCCTTGTATATATTAGGATTCGGGTAGCTTTCTGGTTCTCCTAAATTACCCTTTTTTAATTTTTCTTTCATTTGTACTTGTTTGATGGTGTCGACTTCCAATATTCCCAACTATTGTATTTTTTTTAAACGAGCATTCTAATTTTTTCTTGACTTGGTAGTTCCATTTATTTCCGTTATGTGTCGTTTCTTGCTTTTTCTTATGATCTTGGTTCATTTTTATGCCAAATTCTATCAGTATGTCCTGACTGTATTTTCTCTCTGCCAATAAAAGGGTTCCCAATTCCGTTTCATTTTTGGCATTTACTTTGGTGTCGACCATGTACATTAGGTAGTTGATTTTTTTCCTACGATTTATTAAGTTTGTATCTACTTGTGCATTTCCTAATTATATGGTTTGGTGGCATTGTCGTTATTACAAATAGTAATAGTGATAGTGTATCTCCCTGGAATCTGTATATTTACTTTAGTTCAGCTTTTCTTGTCAGTTATTGTCAATTCCACTCAGCAGGTTTTCATGGTTTCCTTGATAAACTCTATGACTTCGGCTGATATCTTTAACGTTTTCAGAGAGTTTATTTTCCGGCTTTCAGGGACCATATCATCAGCCGTTTTGTTGTCAATCCACACCATAGCCAGATTCTCGTTTTAATCGCGATGAAGATGTTTTGATTAATATATAGGATCACAGCTGTCCTTCGGGATCCTTTGTGGCATATAATCTGTTCCTCAGAGAACAGTTTGAAGTTTATTAACTAATCGTATATCTCCTCCCAAAATTATACCGTTAGTATTGTCCTCATCATCTATAGGCATGTTATTTGTCTATAATTGTTTGGGGTGGTTCTTTTTTCGGGGTCTTTCTGGGTCTGGGTGGTTTTTCTTTTGGCCATACATTTAGGTTGGTTTTGTTTCTTTGTTTAATGGCATATCAACCTTTGTACGCTATTTAATGAAGAACAGTAGCGGTACTATTTAACCCATAGCTGGGAGGATAAGAGGGTTCATACTTTTCTTAAGTGAACATAATAGCACGACTGGAGTACGAACTCACTTACTACGATTCCGCAGTCCTTCACTTTAACCATTATACCACGAGGACACCCACCTCCACTTAAGTGTGTCTGCTTCTTTTACGCATCTGTTCATTTCGATTGCCAGTCTGTCATGAATGGAAGTGAACTTTTTAAACCAGACTCCATTTTCGCCATCAATGCCTGCAGTTTTCTAGTTTAGTATTTTTAAGTGGCGCTCTGAGTGAATCAATATGTAGATTCTCCTTAGGGATTTCTTTGACACTTTGCAACTCTATTTCCATGTTGATCCATTCGGCTTTTTTGTTATGATCCCTATTTCCTAAATATAATACCAACATTGTACAATATTATATACAATATATCCCTATTTATAACCATTATGATTCAGTTCTACTATAATATAAACCGTTTGAATACGCTTACAAATCAAATATTTATTCATTCCCCTCGACATGCAATATATATATTTATTATATATATATATATATATATATATATATATATATATATATATATATATATATATATATACTGCGATGGGTAAATTGTCGCCTGATGAATTATTAATTTCAGGCTTACGCTTTGGTTTTTTGTAATTGCTTTGTTTTTTGTCGTTTTGTTTTTTTTTCTTTTGTTTTGTTTTCTTTTGTTTTTCCTGTTTTGTTTTTTAGCTGCAAACTAGAGTTTTCTGGATGCTGTTTGCGAGGAAAACAGCACCATTGTACAATTCGCTTTTCCTAAAATGTGGAAATGGCGTGCTGTGATCTTGGTATTCACGCCAAAAGCTACAATAGGAAGAATTCCGAATCTTTTTGTGTCTGTCTATGGACAGTACTGAGGATTCCAAGAGTTCGGATGATTCTAATGTTGATTATGAAAGTATAGCAGCCCGAAAGCATCATCTTAATTGTTCTGATGATAAAACAGCAACCAATTTTGTTGGTCAGACTAAGGCTATGTTTGCCAATGATCTAATTAAGTCAACCAGGTTTATATCCAGTATCAAATAAGTGTCTAAGTTTCCTATCAGATACATACAGCATGAAGACATTCGGTATTTCTCAAGTAAGACGAGGAAGAACCAATTTATATCACTGGCCATGCCCGACAAAAGAATAAAACTGCAAAGCTTTTGAACAAACTTCATTTTCTCAGATAAGAAATATTTCTCCCACGGGCAGATGGTGTACTCCCAGAACAACAGTCGGCTTGCTCGACCCCAAAAGATTTACCGTTTGTGATGAAAACCAAACACCTCTGCCTCATCATGATGTATGGAATGATAACTTTTTAAAGTGACATTGTGCCTCTGTTCATCTTCCCACATGTCCTCACACTCAACAGAGAACCTACTTCAAGAGCCAGGAAGTAGTAGTGTTGAACTGGATCCAGACGGTGGTTGCTGGATGAACTTAAGTATCTGCCCCATTCCACACCAATATATGAACGCAGTCTTTATCTATGAGAAGATTTCTGCTACCACATAACTCCTAACACCTCGGACTGATTATTATGTCCGATGTGTGATTAATAGAGAGAGACCAACAAAACTCCCTACGACAGCAAAGATGAACTGAAGGCAAGAATAACGTCAGCATATACCAATTTAACAAGGATACAACTTAAAAAGTTGGCCAGAGATCAATCTGTTCGTTCAAACAAATCAGTGGTGGTTTCAAAAATGACGCCCAGATTAATCTCTGAAATCAATGGTGATTTCTTTGAAAAAAAAATTAATCAGTTAAATTTCAAGATCTTCTGGTCATTTTGGTAAATGTGTCAGATAAAGAGAGATGTCAGTGGGATTATCATATTTGCTTAGTTTAGATGACAATTTACCCATCACCAGTCACACACACACACACACACACACTATATATATATATATATATATATATATATATATATATATTATAACGGTGTCAGTTGTAACTAAATCATTTTGTGGGTTTGTGTCGGACCAAGTGCAGTATAATAAGGAGAGTGCTCAAAATCTATGATAGAGCTATCATATAATAATAATAAATACATCTATATTAGATATATATATTCAATTAATGGAATTTAGACAGCGACCCCTGGGTTTCATATAGTTTTTTGGTAAACAACAATCATCAGGCAGTTAAGAAAATGAAATGAATCGAAAATCGAAAAAATACAGTAAAAAAACCGTTGGGATTTTGTAGGAATCTTCACGTGTGATTATAAGTGAGTGGGTGGCTGCATATTCTTGTGTGGGTTATAGTTGCCCAATAATGTGTGAGTGTAAGTGAAGGTACAAACGCAGCGCGTTGTTTTAACCGGATACAAATTCGTTGGTTCATCTTAATTTAATTTTTGTTAAATTATATTATTTCTGTAGGTGGGTGACTATAGCTAAGGAACAAAACATCATCATTCCATGAAACCCGGGAGTCGCAGACTAAATTCCATGAATTATATATATATATATATGAAGAATTGTGAAGCAAAGAAACAGTCTGTCTCTAGGTGACAATATATATTCCCCCACCCTGTGGGATTGAGCTCTTTAGCGATGGAATATGGATCATTAAATAACTTTATTGTATGGGCACTTTTATTGATAGTACACACATGGAACTCTAGTACCCTACGAAGTAATCTCCTTCGGCTGCAATGCTCTTGTTGTACCGTTCTAACAACTTCTGCAAGGCCCCATGAAAGTCCGCTTGTGTGAGCGTGTCAATAACCTTCGTCACAGCCTCTTTCATCGCCTCAATTCTCTCATAACGACTGTCTCTGAGCTTAGGGAATAAGCAAATGTCACAGTGAGCAAGGTCTAGACTATAGGGAGCCTTATGAACTGCCTTGATGTCCATCTTGGTCAAATAGTCTGTAACAAGGATGGAGTTGTGGACTGGTGCATTGTCCTGCTAGAAATGCCACTGAGCTGATTTGAAGAATGCTGGCGTCTTCCGACGGAATCTCTTCCTGAACTTCATTAAAACCTCAACATTGTAACCCTAACCCTAACCGTTTGGCCAATTGCTCTGGTGTATTGACCTCATTACTCCTCCCACACGTCTCATCAACTCTCACAGACTCACTGCCCTCCTTGAATCTCTTATGCCACTCAAAAACTGATGCTCAATTAATGCAAGATTTTCCAAAAGAACTTTGAAGCATTCCATACGTTTCTGTGGCATTTTTTCCAAGTTTAAAACCGAATTTTATTGCATATCGCTCTTCTAAAGTGTCCTGACGTTAGGATTACATTTTTGAAATTCACCATCTGTGACAATCAGGCTTTAGTTGGGTGTATTCCAATTCCTACTGTAGCAGTTCATTTGAAGCTGAAATCATACAAATTATTCAGTCATCTCATAAGACGTATAGCCACTCGCGTAATTCAAAGCTCTTTGAATGAAATAAGCTCTCGGTAGCCATTAAGCGGATACATGTAAACAAAACAAATGTGATACATATATGTTTAAAATCCCTTCACTTACGCTAGTTTCGTCGTGGCTGTGCGGTAGAATCTACGGTTGGTGTAAAAATCAGTCTGGTGTCGATCCCAGCATCAAGAATCTCGGGTGTCAAGCCACACTGAAGAGTTGTGATACAACGAAACCGTCTGTCTATAGATAAACACACACATATATATATATATATATAGGACAGCATTTGGAAACTGTCAGTTTCTCGTCGATAACGTTTTCAGACGACGTTTACGCTATCCTAAATTAGATATATAATGTCAATCACTGATATTAACCACTCTTTATAAATATTGCAAACTACAGTATTAATATTATATATATATATATATATATATATATTGTAGAGAAAATAAAATTTACCACGCTTATTATTATAGCCAAGTTTGATAGTTGACGCCGCAGGCTTATTAATAGAAAAGGATCTGAAATATCTGGCCCCTACATTTTGCAATCCCTAAAATTTCCGTAATTTTCTCTAAGCCTCTGATTTCTACCTTGTGTCTTTCTGAAATTCGTTTTGCGATGACGACGAATCTAACATTTATATCTCTGGGATTTTATCATTTACAGATTTATGTCACAATGTTCTTTTATTGAATGTTTTCTTAATTTGTATCATTTGGTCAACTTACAAAAGCCAAACAAGGTTTCTGCCTTGGATAGAAAGCTAAGTTCATTTTATCCATTTTTTTTTTTTTTTTTTTTGGTTAGCATTTATATTCTGGCTTTGAAGACACTCAAAAAATCTAGGATAGTTGAAGGATATCATATGTAAAGCATTGCATGAAAGTCAAAGATTTTAGAAGTGCTAAAATAATCGAACGATACATTATACAAAACATTACATCCGCCTCCTATTTCTTCAATACGTTGGTATTGTGATTTTGGAGATTCTTCTGATGTTTTAAATGGGCAGATATTAAATTTGAATAATTTTCCTTGTCCCTATTCCAAAAAATACGATTCTATACATCGGCAAATACAGTATATAGTAATATATCGGCGCTCGTAATGTAACGGTTGTCCCAGTAAGAAATGGAAGAGGTGTCCCGAGTTCAAGTCCTAGACCGGGTTGTTTGCATTTCACATACCTCTATGCATTTCCCCAACAAATGTGGGTAAATATAAGAGTCATTTAACGAATAAGGAGAATTTGGGGAAAGTTTTTCTTTTCATTTTGCATAGCCGTGATACAACTATACGTATACATATACATGCGGAAACAAAATCAACAATAATGACGAGCGTACACACTTCTTTGGAAAAATATACCTCTCACACTTTATTTGAAATGGTTGCGAATAGGTTGCGAAAGAGTTATGCGGGAGAGGTGAGTTGGACACTGAACAAACCGCAACATATTGACCCCCAGTTCCTTTGTCTTTAGCAGCACTTCTTTCTCGTTCTGCTGGGCTGCTCAATCGGGGGTCCTGAGGGCCCATAACCCTCTGCTAGGTGCTGGTTCTCACTACAGCATCTTATCTCCAACTAACTGACTCCAAACTAACTGAACTTCCTGTCGCACCGCGTTTTATCATTGTTTGACGTTAACCTGCTTCCTGTGAGCGTCGCATTTCATCCAATTCAACCCGTCCACGGTCAAGGCTATATCTGATATATTCGACCGGATGCACCTGTTATTTGCACAGTTGCATTTCTTATTTTGACAGTTCGGCCGAGGGTCAATATATTACATTCATTTTTTTAAATGTCAACTCAGCATTGTTTGGAACAGGTTTTGTAACAAAAATTATTTTAATCTCAAAGATATATTTTGGGCTATTTAAGATGGTAGCAAATCTAACAGCGTGCTCTTATCTTGAACAGAATTCTGCCATCAATTGTTAGTTGACTGAGAACAAACTATATGGAATTTACAGAAAAATGGCTATGTGTACAAAGAAACATGTGTTCGTCCAAGATATTTACAAAGAGGTTAAGCATGAGTTAACAATAATAAGCCTGAATTGAATTTGATCTGCTCTCTCTGCAATCCAAAGAAAAGTTATTATTATGATAGAAAATGTACAGGAGAATCAGTATGTTTCCATTCAATAGCAAACCATATTTTTTTTTAAATTTTTTAAAATTTGCAATGTTTAATCAAAATGTCCGCGAAATGGTCCCTTTAGACCATGGTACACTTGTTATATCATTGTAGGGTAAATTTAAGCAAACTAATTTAAAAATCCTTATTACTGAGTCATGAGTTCGATTTTCAGTAATAGTCGCCTACATTTTTTGTCTTGCCCCAAAATAAAGCTTACATTAATTCATAATTGCCTTTCATTACATGTTGACAATTTTTCTCTCTTTTTTTGGAAAAATATTATATTCTAGGAAATGATTGTCTTGACGGTTTCTTATTTAATTCATTTTTAATCTGATGCTTCTATAGAGGAACACTCACTTAACAACCCCTGTTGATTCGATCATCAAAATTCAATAAAGTCGCTTTTTTTCCGTTATTATCCTTAGCACATGTTTCCATCATAAGAATAAACTAAAAGAAAAACTGAAATTCTTGTCTCTTTTTTTGCATGTTTGAGATCATCGAAATATTGATTTACTTGTTTTCTTTTTTCATCATTTTATCTATTTATTTTGTATTATTTTTGTAGCCACGTTTGATGCGAGAATTTTCAACCACTCAATTTATGGAGGGAAAATTGCCCATTCTCAAGTCATAAAATTAGAAAAGAAATATTTTCAAAAATGCAAATAATTTCATAAAAAATTTAACATCAATCTAAAAGCATTTTTATGTTTAAAATTAGTTTTACTTTTGTTTTGTTTTTAATATTTTATTTCTGAAGTTTCATCACATGGTTATTTTTTTTTTTGAAACTCGGATTCAATACTTCTTTTAATTGTTTTGTTTGAAATGGAATAAATTATTAATGTTTTTTTTTAACAAAAAAAAGGGAAGTCTTTTTTAATGCCTTAACTATTGTTTATTGGCGAAAGCCATAATTCTTTGTGCTGAATATCGAATAGACAAAACTGCACTGAAATAATTATAAAATTGATTGAAATAGAGCTAAAAAAAAAGGAATAAATATTTGAAAGATATTAAACAGAAAACTGTATGAACTAATTATCAGACATTAAATATTGAATACATTTTGTTCCAAGAACATTTCTTTAGACTCAAAAATGTGCTGTATTCATTAATGATATTTTTTAAACATTCACTGCTATCATCAAAATTTGTTTATGAATTTGAAAGCAGACTCTGTTGCAACTAGATTAACAGTATTTACTCAACCCCTCAAATAAATGCAGGGTGTGACACAAGGTCCGTTTTTAGTAGAGTACAAAATTTAAATTCAGATATTTCGTTTCAATAGACGGTTGACCAACCAAGGCAAAAATCCCTGACTGGGAGGAATTGGATTCATTTGTTCTATAGATCTGACCCAACTACGTTAGATGTAAGTACATGATGATTTTTATACTTTTTATTTGAATTATCAAGGTTATATTTTATAAAAGCCAGGTCATCTTCAACACACACACACACACACACACACACACACACACACACACACACACACACATACACACACACATATATATATATATATATGTGTGTGTGTGTGTGTGTGTGTGTGGTGTGTGATTATTCTTGCGTGTGTGGGTATATATATATATATATATATATATATATATATATATTGAGAGAGACAGAGAATGAGAGAAAGAAATGATTTTTTTCTTCCTCGCTTTTCTTATAGAATATTAACTCATTTAGAAACTTTTTACTTACTTAAAAATCTATTTTACACGAATAAAAAAATGCTTCTCCTGACGATGGCCCACGGTCGAAATCAGTTGAGAAAAATAAAAATAAATAATAAAAAAGAAATATTCCTATTTGTCTTATCACATTTGTTCATGATTTTACACACTCACACAAATCTATCTATCTATCTATCTATCTATCTATCTATGCGATATTTGTCTGCAGTTGAATTTACTTTGCCTAGAAATGAGTGGAATATATATATATATATATATATATATATATATATATATATATATATATATATATATATATATATATATATATATGTGTGTGTGTGTGTGTGTGTGTGTGTGTGTTTAAGTATTCCTCTGAAATTTTGACCAGATATCTTCTAAAAAATTGATTCGAAGACATTTTGCTTCTTTAGTACTGAGTGTTATATAATTAAGGAAATTATTTTTTATATTAATCATTTTTCGTTAATTATATTTTAACTTGGTAAGGCTTTTAAGCACTCAGTCTCTCGTAGTTTATGTACATGGTTAGATGGGCACTCGTACGCCCACGGGGAAAGGATATGACAAACATCATCTGTCATAATAAACCCCAAGACAGAAAATAAAGCTGGACGGCTGTTGGGGTGATTTGAGTGGATGGTTGAATTCGTACCCGGAATAGCTGGTCCTAAGAATTTGAGGTTTTTGAAAAGACAGCTGGTCCTGGGAATTTGAGGTTTTGGAAAAGACGGCTGGGTTTTTCGGATCTGATCAAAGCAGATCAGTTTGGGTCTCGACAGGCAGAGATGATTTGAGATCTGAAACACCACAAGATGTGCCGTGCGTGGGGGTGGTCAGCATAGTATGGTTTGCATTGGCCCTTAAGAATTGTGTTTCTATCCTTGTATCGCCAAGTATTGAAAGTAGAAAGAAATAAAGCCGTTCATATTTGGTCGTTATTTGTATAATTATTGAGATCGTAATGACAATGCAATATTGAGTATGAATAAAACGTTTTCAAAAGTTACATAATAATACCACTCGAACTCAGATTAGACTATATTTTTTTATATTACTGTTCGCTAGATAACACCTGAAGTCTGAAGCATTCCATACGTTTCTGTGGCATTTTTCAAAGTTTAAAACACAATTTTATTGCACATCGTTCTTTTAAATTGTCTTCACGTCTAGATTGCATTTTTGAAACTCACTAGCTGTGACAATTGGCCATTCATCTCATAAGAAGTATAGCAATACATTACTGCTAGCTAGATAACACCTGTTTTACCTGTACAAAGGACAATGTCACCTGACCCACCAGCTTGCATGACAGAAGGTTGCCTGCTCCAAGAATTACAGCCCTATTGACTTTATTTCGTGAAAATGGTGTCAACATCAATAGTGAGAAGACTCAGTGAAGCTGGCTTATATGACTGAATCGCTGTCAAGAAACCACTTTTGAGGAAGGAAAACAATTTCAGAAGTCTCCAGTTGGCCAAGGCCCACAAGGATTGGACAATAGATTTGTCTAACCAATGAAAGTTCGAAATCTTTGGGTCAAACGGAAGGGTCTATATGTGGCGAAGAGTTGGTGATAGAACTTTAACGCCCTATATCATACCAACCGTAAAACATGAAGATATTCTGTTATAGAGTAAGGGGCTTTTGCCAATTGCAAAGTCGGGGATTTTCAGTCGTGGAAAGGCAAATTGAATCAGACCAGCTATTATAGCATACTATAGAATCTCGTGATCTCATCTGGAATACAGTTTGTGGGTCAAGGATTTGTAATCATACAAAAAAAGCCAACAAGTAAAGTCTGCCAGAAGTACAATAAAAGCGAAGTGGAACTGCACGTCCATCAACTGAGATCTTGAGCAGCGCAATCAGCGAACTAGTGTGGGATGAATTTGACCGAAAATCAGAGCTAAACAACCCACAAGTGCAGCTTGCCTCTAGCAACTCTTGCAGTCTATCTCCAGTCTTTGGTGGAAAGAATGCCTAAAATCTGTGAAACAGTGATAGTGGCATAAGGGATCCATTTTGATGAATCAAATGTTAAAAAAATTATATGCGTTTTTAGGTGATTTTTTATCTGATGTGGCTCAGGAAGACCTGTATTTTGTATAATTAATAAAACCATTGCGGTGCTTAACTTTTTTTTATTAAAAATGACAATTTTAAGACGAGAAATACAAATTTCGAGGGTGTTCAAATACGTTTTGACAAGTAATGTATATATATATATATATATATATATATATATATATATATATATATATATATATTGTGTGTGTGTGTGTGTATGGGGTGATGATTTATCAAGGAGAAAAAGATAATACTGAAAAAAACACTGAGCAATTCACTGGAAAGAGAATAATGTATATATATATATGTAGTATACAGCACTGGTCCTTCCCAAACAACGAGTAACACAAATACATAAAAATATTATCTTATATTTTTATTCGTTGACGATGACGCTTGTGCAGAGTTGGAGAGCAATCGGAGAGTGAGTTCACGTATACGAAAGAGCCGTTGGTAGTTGGAACTACCATCAAGCACTAACTTTGGCCCAAATTCTCGACCTTATATAGTCTTAAAGCTCTCATGCGACCCACACACAACGCTTGTTTTCCATTGGTCATAGCTTACACCCACACAATTCGTCTTTGTGATTGGCCATGATTTACACTCACGCGACATTTGATTTTCATTGGTCACGCCTGACATCCATGCAATGCTTGTTTTTCATTGGCTATCTTTTACACCAACGTAATGTTTGCTCTTCATTGGTCACAGCTTACACCTACGCATTCCATCTTTCTGGCAATCATTTTGTTGATTTTATCTGCGGCCTGATGTATATGGCAACAAAATCTACCGGGTTCATTTTAGGTCAAAGTGATATATATATATATATATATATATATATATATATATATATATATATATATATATATATATATATATATATAAACTGCACTAGCTGTTCTTTCTACTCCAGTTCAACATAAATATTTCTCGCAAGAACACACACTTCTTTCCCCCTTAAAGTAATTTCTGGGTAACCTTCTAAAATAGCGATATCTCATTACAATTAAGATTATGTTCTTTTCTCTTTTTAAAATCACATCGCCACTTATGTTGCAGTGCCTATACTTATTTACGTTATATATCTTTTGATTTTCAAATAGCCAATATCTAATGTTAATCAGTAAGGATTCATCTCTTAAAGTTTAACTAATTTATACTCAGCCTCAAAACAGCTCATATTATCAAATAGTTGAAAATACTGTGATGCGTGGGATATATTACAAGGAAATAAAGACTTACACAATATATAGGGTGGATGATTTGCATACCTGCTTTAATGAACCCTGTTTTTTTTAATGATTATTTTGTGCTATTGATTTCCAATGTCATTGTTTTGTTCTTAAACGTATTAAAAGAAACCCTATTTATAATTTTATATAGAAATCAATTAAAATAATATAAGTATAACTGTAATCTTTTTATATGCGTTTTTTCAACTTTTGTTAGTCGTTCTAATTTAATATATTTCATAACATTAAAACTTTAATTCTTACACCCGGAGGTCGCATATTTTTGTTGGTTATCTTAATAGAGTTTGCTAATTTGCATTTACTGTGTCCGTCTGATCATTTGCTTGTTTATTTGTTTGATTTGGGTACAGGTTCTACATAAAATGTGTTTCCAAAACAACCACTTCTTCCCAAAGAAGACAAAATTTAGAGTAAACCTTTCTATGAAATGACAAAGGTAGCGATTTTTCTAAAGGGGTTGGTTACTTGATTTATGCATCTTCAAAAAAGCTTTAGAACAAAACAGGTATTTAGAAAAATTAGTTCAAAAATGAATACCAACTATTTGGAATTCCTTTTCATTTTTTTTTTCAAATAAACGGTTGTTTTGTTTACAGATTTTAGAATTATTCTCAGCAACAACAGTGTTCTTATCAATCTTGATTTTCTTGCAAACTGAATTTGTTTATTTTATTGTGAATCGAACATCCAATCTTAAAATTTAATTAAGTATTCCCAAAAAAGAAAAAGAAAAAGATAAATATATTTGCATACAAAATTTAGCTACTTCACAAAATCTAATTTTCAATTTCCCCCTTTTTTGTAATTCTAAGGTTATGTTTCATTTGTTTTTCGTTCTTCTTACACGATGTATTCAAAATCTATTGAGATCACCCTTCATCTAAACAGTTGAAAAAGCGTAGCAACCGCTGATCAATAAGTATTGAGATTTATCCCTGATTCGTCAACGCATAAGATTATGTCTACACGTTATTTACTTAATTAGATAACTTACTTATTTGTGTCCTTACATAGTACATTTTTAGATTCGAAAATTAAAATAAAGATTCAGTGACGGCACGTTTTTCTATCACAACGAGTATGTTCTATTTTTAATTTCCCTTGGAAATCGACAAGGATTTATCCGAGAATGTAATTTGGATTTTAAATTCGGGCATTTATTATGCATACATTACTTGGAATTTCCAAATGATGATTGCCCAGTTGGCTAGGGCTGTAGAATACACCGACTGCTTCTCTGCAGAGTGGTAAGACTCCACCAACGCGTGTCCTGGATATGACTCTAAACAGTCTGATGGTGTGGTTCCAGTAATGCTGGAGATTTGTGGAATGCAGAGTACCCCTTCAATGCCATCGCTCGCAGAGCCACTCTGACCCAGCGTGGTAGCACCTGATAGGGTACTATCTATGGTTTAAATAGAACTAACGGCATACTTATGCTTAACTGAATTGTTTAATTAAACTGAATAGCTTGAAATAGAAATATTTTTTACAATTAAACCACACTTATATTTAAACTGCGTGCTTATGCTAAACTGAATTGTTTGAAATTGAACTGTTTTTGACATTGAAACTGTACTTGCATTAAACTTAATTGTTATATATAGCTGTTTGACTGAACTGAATATTTTGAAATAGAAATGTTTTGGACAATCGAACAGTGCACTAAACTGTTTTAAATAGATCTGATTATTTACATAAAATGGATTTGGCGTTAAACAACCTCCAAAGGTTGATTTGCCATTAAACCAACCAACCAACCAACCAACCAACTTTTGAGCTAGTGTATTGTACTCTGAGATGATTTCTTTTCTGTATTTCATTTAATTTTGAATTACTTAATATTATTGCCATAGAGTAGGTTCAGAATTTTCTAGTTTCTTTGTTTTCGTGTGTGTGCATTTTGGATGTGTGTGCTTTAAAGTTTCTTCCAAACCTGTGTATTACCGAAAACACCAATATATTTTTAAAATGCCCATTACACTGTATACCCTTTGATTGTGAATTTTGTTATATCCCCACGAAGGAATAAGGGATTAACAATAGCCATACATTGAGCACTCACATAGATTTATAGGATATTTTTCATATATTCTATAAAAGAATAATCAACACCCACTGTCTTTGGACGTTGACTGGTCATTATATATATATATATATATATATATATATATATATATATATATATATATATATATAAGGTAACCATGACAAAGCGGTGATATTTTTATTGGAAAAATACAGTTAACATCTTCTTTTAAAATTAAAGCAATTCCCTTTTCGATTTTAGACTGTTTGATCTTTAGTTTTTCTTTAATATCTAGTTCTCTATTTAAGGGAGAGAATTCAGAAAATTTAATTATAATAACTTATGCTATTAATGAAATGGATTATTAGAACCTAATATTTGTACATATTCTTTAAAATGATATTTTTCTTCTTAATTTAAGCTAACCAAATAATAATTTTAATTGCTAATGGAAGTGGGCTGTATAAAAGTGATTCTTAATAGATTATGTATAATTGATCGAATGAAATACTGACTTCATTAAATGACCCAACAAAGGCTGACATGCCTCTAAACACCAACCAACCGACCGACCAACAACCCAACTGTTTCTGAAAAAAAATTTCCATTTGTAATTTAAGGCCTCTGAGCTCCTTGGATTTGGTTCGGATGGTGTCGACGAATAGGGCGGGCAATCAGGAGTCCCACCATACCATGGCTTTGTCACGTAGCTGCTGTTCAGACTGTCCTTGAGTCTGAGGGCGATTTTATAATATAATCTTTTCCTGATTTTGTATTAAAAAATCAAACGTATATTTTTCCTGTTGAATTTTTTTTTTCCTTTATGATTTCCTAATTACCTTACTTGTATTCTTCAGTGTCTTTATTGCTGTTATCTTCTTTGACTTTCACTTTCAGTTTTATGTGTACGTTTGTTTTCCTCTATAGTTCCAATATTTATTATTAAATAGTTGTTTAAGATACGATCAATAATTTGGATGATTAGATTACGACAATAATTCTAGTTTAAAGGGGTTAATTTTCAAACAAAGAAAAAAAAACGATATTTATTCTTTAAAATCCAAACATCAAAAGTTTGCACTAGTTATTTTACTGCTTGCTCCTTGACACACGTGTGCGTATTGAAAAGAAAAAAAAAATTCCTACTGAAAGTTGTTGGGTCGTATTTTGTAAACCATTTCAAAGCAAGATTTGAGAACGTTAGCGTTTGTTGGACGTACTATAACAATAAAGCGACCCTGTCACAAATAATAAAAATTTTGACTTGATTCGGCAAAAAGACAAAGGAACAAAAGATATGAGAACAAAAAGTATGAAAAATCATTCGGTTTTTATTAGTTTGTAGTTATTGGTTTTTCAGCTAATTATCACGCAAAAAGTTTTAATTACATTAATTAGCACCTAATTAAAAAACAGATTGATGAATACTGATTCTTCCATGCAAAGAATGGCTATAAGTTTGAAAGATAATGAGAAAAGGACTTTAAGTACTGTGGCATCAGTAGTAGCAGTTTTATCTCAGGATTTTATAAGCTAACATTAGTAATTATTGAGATTAGATCTCACATTATTGACGTTACATTATTCGAATGTTTCTGTTGCCATAACGACCAAATGCTTGTGGACCAATCAAAATAAACACTAGATAGTTGTTGTTTAAGACGTTTTATTTTTGTCCAATCTTCTATATCTTTTTGTGGTCTAGAGGTACCGAGAGATAATTGATTTTAACGGCATATAAACCCGTCCAGGCATTGTGAACCACGTTTATTATATGATCATATCTATATTTTTATATACTTTTTTTTCTTGATTTGTTTTCTTTAGTTTAATGGCATATCGACCTCTGTTGTTTATTTTTGCCAAAAATATCCTTGTAGAAGAAAAGCATTTATTCGACTTAACTCATAACTAGGAAAATAAAGGGATTCTAATATTTTCCAAGGGAATTAGTTCAAAAGTGAACGTAATATTGTGACTAGAGTTTGATCTCGCTTATTTAAGGGCCGAAGTTCACTACTTTATCCAATATGCCACGGGGACTGTTTTTAAGACTGTTTTTGCACACCGTCTATTCGGTACAATTAATTTTTAAGCGGGTATATTTATATGGACACAAACTGGCAATATAACTTTTGATTTGAGTGGCCCTGGGAGTAAGTGTAATGAAAGGCTGATTCACACTCGGCAGAAAATTTATCAGATAGAGTCTTGTGACATATCAAGGATACCTGCTTTCTGCGGGTAGTAGTTATTTTCCACTGGGCATACATTCAGAGTATTGTAAGTCCCGCTGATTTTAGATTTATATCTTGTCTTCATTCGATGAGATAAAAACCAAAACCACTCTACCACAACGGATCTTACTACACCATCTCATGTTTTATTTTATTTTTTTGTTGTTTTCTTTTTGCATTTGTACTAGTAATAAACCAGAACCTCCATCCTCCCCTCATCAAACGTAGTTTGTTAACCACCTCACTGTTGCTAAAAACATTTCACACGGCCTAACTGCCATTTCATACACTGTTTGGTGTCCAGAAATGTTCAGTTTGTGTTTATCAGTCCATATAGACGTAATTTTTTCAACATTCAATGATTTAACTTCGCTTTCTTTAAACATTAAGAGAGAGAAAATTTTGCCCGGTTGCCATTCAGTTGTTAAATTTATTAGTCAGACTATAAGCTCTACTCGGATAAAGAGTTATTATGTCTGTGTCCAAACTTGGATTCAAATGTTGTCGCGCCGAACTTCTGTGAAAGGTCAATTTGTAAATATTATTGTTCACCCTCCTCAAAAAAATAAAAATCTTGCCCGTTTTTTTTCTTATCTATTTATGTTAAGGAAGTTTTAAATTTTAAATTCTGTAAAAAGTCAGTTGTTTTCAGCTACATATTTTATGCAGTATCACCTATTAACATGTGGCCTTGTACAAGACGAAGTTTATTATCTAGAGAATAAAGACGACAGTGTTGTTCGGCCAAGACCAAGAGAGACTGCCGGTATAAACAACATGCCAACACTGACTAAAAAAAGTATTGATAGGATTAAATATATATATATATATATATATATATATATATATATATATATATATATATATATATATATATCAGTAGGTCTCCAAAAGATTTCAAATTTGAACTTTAGGTTTTTATTTCATAAACTTGTGCATTTTTACGCCCTCTTTAGGAGATTCAAATGGTTCAGTTGAGTTTACACTGTTCTTGTTATTGTAATTACTGTTTTTATAGGTTGTTTTGATTTTGTTTATTCACAGTCTTTGTGTCTTTGAATGTCCCATCGGAGTTTACTCTTCATGAAGATCTCTGATTTATTTAAATACTGTATATATATATATATATATATATATATATATATGTGCGTGTGTGTGTGTTTACAAAGGTATAGATTAATGTAATTTACGAAACTCTTTGCTTCGATGTAGCACAGGGCCAAATTAATGGGGCACCCAATGAGACTCGAACTCACTCGTGTAGGTTTGCTAGTCGAGTTTGCAAACCATTACACCCCAAGAGGTAATTTACTAAACTTTTTTGCTTAGATGTAGCACAAGGCCGCATGAATTGGGCACCCAATGAGAATCGAACTGTAGGTTTGCTAGTCTACCTTGCTAACCATTACACCACCCGAGGTACCCAAGGTATAGATGAATGTATCCGCATATAAACAAACACCCGTACACATACTTTTTAAAGGTATTGGTTGGACATCTACCCCCTTTTTTCATTGATATTTACTGATTCACAATGCTACATTTCACAATGCAAATCTGGATTTCACATCCTCAGACTTCTGTCTGACCGATATATATATATATATATATATATATATATATATATATATATATATATATATATATATATATATATATATAACCACCACTTCACGTCACGTGACCCCCAGTAGCACAATCCATTTCAATAGCCGTGTTTATTAGTTGGGGACCCGTGTTCAAACCACAACGGTCGTTAACGGCACGTTCATCTCCATAACGGGATTAATTTTATCTTTGTTTCCAATATAGTTTCTTACGGGGTGGTTTAAGGTAGTTGGGCCAATGTTTTGTGCGTGATTGTTTATATGGGAATTACTTTGTTTTCTCGTATGGTTTGTTTGTTGGTGATGGTGTTTGTTTGGATAATTTCATCTATTGTGTAAATATTTATGGGTTCGATAGTTTGTAATTTAGTGATTTTTTTTTCTAATGTATGGTTTTCTTTTTTGAATGATAATAATGTGATGTTTTTATTCTATGTGGGTTTGTTTTGAAATGTGTGTGTGTGTGTGTGTGTGTGTGCTTTATTTCTTTTAGTTTTTCATCCTTTTCCTTGTATCTTTGTGCGGCAGATTTCTAAACCATTTAGTTTTTCTGTCTAAAACTTTTTTGATTTCATACTGATGACTACTCATTACTCAAAATAAAAGAAAATAATTCATAGATAAATTCAAACCAACACTAAAACTCACGTAACTATACACACGCACACACTCACATATTCACACGCACACACACACGCACACACACACACACACACTAAACACACACACACACACATATATATATATATAGATATATATATAAACGTGGGTCATACGATAAGTCAGCACAATTTTTTCGTATGGGCATTTAAAATTTTCTTAGACACTTGAAAATTCACTATGTTATTGCTATACATCTTATGAGATGACTGACCAATTTTTATGATTTCAGGTTAAAATGAACAGCTAAAGCAGCAATTGGAATACACCCTACTAAAGCCTGATTGTCACAGCTGGTGAGTTTCAAAAATGCAATCTGACACTTTTGAAGAACGAGATGTAATAATGTTCTGTTTTAAACTTGGTAAAACAATGCCAGAGAAACGTATGGAATGCTTCAGACTGCTTTTGGACCATCTTGCATGAATCGAGCATCAGTCTTTGAGTGGCATAAGAGATTCAAGGAAGGCGGGGAGTCTGTGAGGGACGATGAGAAGTGTGGGAGGAGCAAGGAAGTCAATACATCAGAGTGATTGGCCAAACGGTTAGGGTTAGGGTTACTATGTTGAGGTTTTAAGGAAGTTCAGAAAGAGATTCCGTCGGAAGAGGCCAGCACTCTTCAAATCGGGTCAGTGGCATTTCCCATTTCCTTCAGGACAATACTCCAGTCCACAACTCCATCCTAGTCACAGACTATTTGACCAAGATGAGCATCAAAACAGATCCTCACCCTCCCTGTTACTTTTGGTTATTCCCTAAGCTCAGAGGCTGTCTTTATGAGATAATTGAGTTGATGAAAGATACTGTGACGAAGGTCATCGACACGCTCACACAAGAGGAATCCCTCGGACCTTCAAGAAGTTGTTGGAACGGTACAACAAGTTCATTGCAACCGGAGGGGATTACTTCGAATGGAACTAGAGTTTTCTGTGTGCACTATCAATAAAAAATGCCCATACGAAAAAAGACTGGAAACTTATCTTATGCATCTCTTATATATATATATATATATATATGTGTGTGTGTGTGTGTGTGTGTGTGTGTGTGTTCGTGTGTGTGTGTGTGTGTGTATATATATATGTACACTGAATAGCTTTAAAAGACATCGATGTTGGGTCAAATGCATTCTCCCACACATCAAATCCGCCCGATGAGGGAGCGTTATAGTCGTATGAAGTGGACACGGTGACTCGAGTTCAAATCCTGGACGAGAGTGATTGCATTTCACATAGCACTAATACCCTTGGGAAAGGTATGAATGCAACTATTCTCCCTCCACCTATGGGTAAATAGTAGGACAGACTGGGTTCTTCGGCCGTGGTGAGGCAACTAGTCTAGGAGAAGGAAAACTCTGAATACAAACCTGTTAAATTCCGTTTAAAAATTGACATTGCTTCATATCCTGCCCGAGTCGAGGGCTTGGTAAATATGTTTATGTGAGAGCATGCACAAACACACAGAGAGGATATATATATATATATATATATATATATATATATATATATAGATATATATATATATATATATATATATATATATATATATATATATATATATATATATCAACGAAATGATATAACGTAGAAAAAAAGAGGACAAAAATACACCCAATGCCCATGAAAATATATTTGTGTACAAGTGTATAGATCTAGGTCTATGTATACTTGTACACGCATATTACTTACTTGTACTTGTATCGGCCTTCACCCTGGTCGGGTTGACCCAGCATCCTCCTGAGCAAGTAGAGCATCTCGAACCATCGCAACCCATGTTCGCCGATCCTGAGCCAGGACACACGTTATGGCGAGCCAATCGCGATTTCATCGCCGAAGACCAACTACTTGGGTACCTGATAGTGCTGCTAGGTCATCCTTGATTATGCTGGTCCACATCTTCAGCTGCCCACCGTCACGTTTCCGCCAGTTATGCAGTGAAGGGGGAGAAGTGCATCGCGGATGAGCTCTCCCTCTGAGCGTCGAGCCCCGTGCCCTACCATCTATACGCATATGCGCACACAAAATTTATTCTGACCAGATATCTTTGCGGAAAATAAGCTCCAATGGTACATTCACGGATACAAAAATTTGAATAAAACCAAATCAAAATAACCTATCAAAACAATCTTCAGTATAAAAAGATAAGCCTGAATTAAACCATTTAAATCTCCTAAAGAAAACGTCAATGCAAATAAGAATATGATAGAAAACCTAAATACAGAATTGGAAACCATTTGTTGATCTATTCATTTTCAAATATATCCTTTTCCCTGATTGGACCAGCGATAATCTCTCTCTCTCTCTCTATATATATATATATATATATATATATATATATATTCCAAACTGGTGGTTCGAGGATCGTTCATTTTGATGCAAAAGTCATTTCTGGTCAATATTTGGAGACCTTTTATCCATGTATCTTATTGTATTTACATAATCGCGGAGATATTGTTCAAAGTGTTTTTTATTGACAGTTATTTCTATGATGGTGAAGATCGTATATCTATTAATATCGTTGTCTTTTGAGCGGAGATCTTATTCTACAAATATTAGTATATTGCGCTCCATAGATTTATTTCTGCGTCAGTAATTACCTAATTTAAATTAAATCATCCATTTTGCTTTTCTAATATATATATATATATATATATATATATATATATATATATATATATATTGAGAGAGACAGAGAGAGTGAGAGATATAAGGAGCGAGATACAGAGATAGATAGATAGATAGATAGAGAGAGATAGAGAGAGAGAGAGAGAGGTACAGATAGACTGACGAATAGACAGATAGACGAAATAAAAGTAAGATCAGTGGCATAAAATGCGCTTAGTGCTTTTTTACTGGATCAGGTCTAAAAACTTTAAAATCCAAATTTCGTTCTCGTTTAGTCCCTAAATTTTCATGTCGTTCACCTAATTGAAGATAAAAAGTTCTTAGTTAATCATATTTTAAGGTGTAATGATTTTTTTTAACTTAACGAAGTGTTTTTTGCAAGTCACACACAAAAGTTATCTATTTTTGTGTGTGTTCAGAACAATCTTAAATATGTCGGAATATTGAAAAAATTCATTTTTAAATCAGTAAATAGTTAATAGATAGAGAAAAAATCTCTTATATGTCTACACGAAGAAATCAATTTGATTTTCTTGTTTAATAATCTATTACGTTCTGAGAATTCCTGAATACAGATATTTTTCCAGACATAATCTGCAATTAATATAAACTCCTATATGTTTTTTTTTGTTTTGTTTTAGTTTCTTTCCTCAGTATCCAATTACCGGTTTCATCTTTTATTTGCTGTCTGGTATTGTATATATATTTACGAGAGCGGTTGCAAAATTAGTGCCTCTGACAAAATCTACAGTTAGTACACGGAATACAATAACATCGTTAGATAGAGAATATTTTCCGCAACAAAATCCTATATTTCACATTAATTTTACCATTTATCATACATTACCGTCGAACATGAAAATAAGACTATTAGTCTAGCTCGAAAAAAAAAAAAGACTACACCAGCGAGGGTGGCCCACCACGGCGGTGAAAAACCATATCATTTTCAGAAAATTGCTGTAAAGTTTTGCATCATTCCGATTCGCGTGGATCAGCTGATCGAAAACCTCTCCATTTTGTGGATTGACGTCTTTGTTGAACTTGGTTCATCATTCATATTTTCTGTTGTCACTGCCAAAACACTTACCTACTCCTTAAAACTGCTCACATTTAATGTTTGATCCGAGAAAATCTTTTCGAATGTGGACGGATATTTTTTGTTTTTCTGCAGCCTACGCGAAAACAATGATATATTTTACCAGATTTATAATTTTACTTTTACATTTTCTTTTTTTAGTTGAGGAATTATATTGTGAATTGAATTACCACGACCAGAATTCAATTCACATTATAATTTTACTGTTTTGAGAGTTTTTCACATTGACATTAGTTGATGGTTTTCCGTTTGAATGACAACAAGTCTCCTCAAGTATCCAGGACTCTTCTTAGTATTCTAACCGATCTCAACAACGCTGCCATCTGGATGGTCTCTACTCAGCTCTCATTTTCAAGCGCCCCCATTCCCAGTGCCATTGCTTTGGTGATAGTACAGTGCGCACAAGATACAATTGTTATCACCGTCGATTTCATGTTTCACAGATTTTTCAGTTCTCTAGCAACGTCTACGTACTCATTTCTCTTTTAGCTTTCTTTCAGTCTAGCCTGTGAGTAGCAGGAACGACAGAGTCCACTATTTGGCAGATTCTTTTTTTCTTTTTGACTATCACTATGTCTGGTCATTTGGCCGATATTTGGTGAATCGTTTGTGCCTCAAAATCGCAGAAAATTTTATGTGGCTTATTTTGTAGGACGGTTTCTTGTTGTGCGTAAACCATTTGTTCGTATGATCAAATTTAAATTTCTTGCACAACACCCAGTGGATCTCCCTCCTCACCCGTATTATTATTATTATTATCAAAAATCCTTGCGAATTTACCATTGTAAACTGGTGGGGTTTCATTTGAGTTTCACCAACAGCAAGATTCATCAGGTCATCAGGACTTTACAGAGTATTCTGGTCAAACTCAATAATCATGTACGAGGAACATTAAATAAGTATCCAAACTTTTTTCGTATGAGCACTTTTATTGATAGTACACACATGAAAGTCTAGTCCCCAACGAAGTAATCTCCTCCGGCTGCAATGCACTTGTTGTACCGTTCCAACAAGGCCCCATGGAAGTCCTCTTGTGTGAGTGTGTCAATGACCTTCGTCTAAGCCTCTTTCATCTTCTCAATTGTCTCATGAAGACAGCCTCTGAACTTAGGGAATAACCAAAAGTCACAAGGAGCAAGGTCTGGACTATAGGGAGGCTGAGGAACTTTTTTTATGCCTATCTTGGTCAAATAGTCTGTGACAAAGATGGAGTTGTGGACTGGTGGCTTGTCCTGGTGGAAATAACACTGACCCGATTTGAAGAGTTCTGTCCACTTCTGACGGAATCCTTTGCTAAACTCCCTTAAAACCTCAACATAGTGACCCTAACCCTAACCATTTGGCCCATCAACTCTGGTGTATTGACTTCCTTACTCCTCCCACACCTCTCATCATCCCTCACAGACTTCCTGCCTTCCTTGAATCTCTTATGCAACTCAAACACTGATGCTCGATTCATGCAAGATGGTCCAAAAGCAGTCTGAAGCATTTCATAGGTTTCTGTGGTATTTTTTCCAAGTTTAAAACACAATTTTATTGCACATCGTTCTTCTAAATTGTCCCCACGTCTAGATTGCATTTTTGAAACTCACCAGCTGTGACAATCAGGCTTTAGAAGGGTGCATTCCAATTCCTGCCGTAGCTGTTTATTTTAACCAGAAATCATAAAATTGGCCAGCCATCTCATAAGAAGTATAGCAATAACATAGTAGATTTTCTGGAGTCTACAATTTTAATTGCCTGTACAAAAAAGTCTGGAAATTTATTGAAGGCCCCACGGACTCTACCATTATACAATATATGTTCGGTTGTAACCTCACCCTGAGGAAAATGAAGAATACATAAAACTCTGTTTTAGTTCCCTAACACAAAAGATTATTCGCTACTCCACTTTTAAAGTAGTCGTCAGGAGAAAGAAGAGAATGAAAACTGAGTCACTAACATTAGTTGGTTAAAGAGGAACAACGTGTTATAAAGAGAGAAAGAAACGGCAAACAAAGACGTTGATTTCTCTTTCAGGTTTTCAGTTCTAACGTGCTTGTTCTCTGGTTTCGTCTCTATACCTACGTGTCTGGTGTGAGACCCCTTTTCGGAGCGCATCTCAAAATGAGACTCGTAATTTTCGTCTGTCTTTATATTTCTCTGGCTGGTGTTCTACTGCCGTCTTTACCTCCTCAAGTCTACTAGCCACCTACATTTCAAACCCGATCCGTCCCCTCTGGTGTCAGAGGGAGGATATATCCGTTTCTGGTTGTTCCACACATGCGCAGAAGATTTGGGATCTCTGGTTTTTCGAGTCATTTCTAATTATCGTAGTCGTTTACACCTAACAGGCTGACCTAAAATAACTCCTTTGGTCAGACTCACTCAGTTCAGCTGGCTACAATGCAGACTCTGCCTTTTCTTCTTATTATTTTTTCTTCTTCTTCCCCTCTCTCTGTCTCTGTCTGTCTCTCTTTCTCTCTGTCTGTCTCTCTCTGTCTCTCTCTCCACAAATTCTCTTAACTTAGACCTACCATATCACATTACAGTAATTTTGATGATCTTCCACTAATTTTCAATTCCTCCATCCTTTTTCTCCAAGTCCATTGTATTATCTTTACATTTTTTAGTTCTCTTGTAAGATCCAAGTATTTCTGTATATTTTAGCTTTCTTTTCTTTTAACTCTGTGGGCAAAATCTGTTAGACGGCAAGTTCCTTTTTTTTGCTTGCTTTTACTTTTGTTTTTGGTTCGTTTTTTTAATGTTTTATTTGTTTTCTATGCTGTTGATTAACACAAAGTCTGATATGATTGGGTTTAGTTGATCCATTTATACCTCAAAATCTTAAATAATTTCATGCGTCTTATCCTCTTTGTGGGATTCTGATTTGTGCAGAAACCATTTGGTATTATGGTCAAATTTCATCATTATCCAAAATCCCTGGTGGATCAAATTTTCGAATCCTTTTGCCTTATTTTGTATCATTTTGCTCCTAGATTGCTTAATTCGATTACTTTTTTATTTTTATTTTTATCTCTTTTAAGCATCATCTACACTTGCAAATTTTGTTGACTATTATCAATTTAGGCTGTAATATGATTGGTCTTCATGGTTTCATTTTGGGCTTCTAAATTTAGTTTCTCTTTTAAGTTTTCCCTTTTGTAGCCATGTTTTCGTGCCATCTCTCCAGTCGGTCATCTGAAATATCCATACTGTTGTTTTTCTTCCCACTTCCTATTCCAAATTTTTGTTGATTTTCTGTTTGTATTTCTGTTGAAAATACTCTTATTGACTGCTATAATGATTCTTTCTTTGCTCTTTTTGATGTAGTCTTCGAGTCTACACAATTCACTGTGCCGGCGAATCCTCTTCATCCTTTTCTTCTGGATTCACACAATCCAGGTGAATTTCAGATATTAAGCATTGTGTACTGTCATCAACTTTCCTGTCCTTTGAACCATTTGTATGAATTACTTTCTTGCATATTTTATGAATATTCCAATATTCCTGAGTATTTGTAAGTTGTTTTTTTGAGAGTTCTGAGTTTTTCTTGATTTGATAGTTTTATTGTTCCATCATTTGTCGTTTTCCGCTTCTCATTATTAGCTTGACACGCCTTTCGTTGTTGATTTCCATCCCTAAAACCAGATAGTTTATTTTTATTGTTTATATTAGGGTCTCCAATTGTTATATAATTGCGGAAGGATTTTTTTTATATTATCATTTTTCGTTGGTTATATCTTATCTTTCGGCTTAGAACTATTCGGCTTAGTGCACGGGTAGGGGCACACATTGAGCGCAAGTATTCACGCTCGCGCGGGGAAGATGTGACAATCACAGAGGTCATAATAAAAACCCGGATGGAAATGGACTGGGGATGTGAATGACGTCATGCCCGGAAGTGATAGGCTGAGAATTTTGGGTGAATTTTGAAAAAAGCCGTTAGTTGAGATTCGGACCTAGGCGAAGCAAGTTGTTTTTTGAGCCTCGGCGAGGCCAGGCCGGTTGAGTCTACGAGATGCGCCGCGCGTGGTGGGGTCAGATGGAACAGTCAGCATAGTAAAAACTGTGTCTCTTTTGCCTCGTTTTGAAAACCTAAAAGTCACGAAGCTAATAAAAGTTTCGTACCTGAACTACCGAGAGTCGTCAGTGTTTCGCGATTTCTATACATATGAACGTTTTACATATCCGTATATTTGTATAGTTGTATCATGTCTATACAACACAATACCTTTTCATTTTTGGCAAACAGTTTTATGTAATCGATGTATATTAGGTGGTTGCGATTTACTTTGTGGCTCCCTGTGCATTTTCTAAGTAGGTGATTAAGTGGAATCCTTGCAATTAGTCTGTCAAGTTTTTGAGGTTTCTTGGATAAACTTTATGACTATAACGGATATTTTGTACATTTTGAGATTGTCTGTTATCCAGCTTTGCAGGACCATAATGTATGCCTCTTTGTTGTCAATTGCTGCCATAGCAACATTGTTTGTCTCGTTTTTCTCTCCTTAATGATGTGTTGAGCAATGTACGGAAGTTCACCTGTTCCTCTTTTTCCCGTGTGGCATCATTTTTATTCTTCGGGTAACAGTCCGCAGCTTTTAGAGATGTATAAATTTCCTTCCTAATTTGTGGTAATAGTATTTTATACATCTTTATTATTATTATTATTATTATTATTATTATTATTATTATTATTATTTACTCACTCCTTTAGAGTTTTTCACATCAGCGTTTCCTGATGCTCTTTCACTGGAGTTTAAGTGACGGCAAGTCTCATCAAGTCGCCAGGACTCTTCTCAGTATTTAGGCCGTTCTCGACAATGCTGTAATTTTGATGGTTTCCACTCATCCCCCAACTTGCAAGTCCTCCAGTCCCTTTAAAAGTCCTTTATTTACTATGCCAAAAGCACCAATCACGACTGGTATAATTGTCACCATCATGTTCCATAGCTTTTTATATTCCATAGCAAGGTCGATGTACTTATCCTACTTTTCCCTTTCTGTCAGTTTTATTCTGTGGTCAGCCCGTACAGCAAAGTCTATGATTTTGAAAGTTCTCTTTTTTTGTTGTTGATTACTAGAAGGTCTGGTTTTCGGGCCAAGATTAGGTGATACGATAGTATGTCAAAGTCCCATGGGAGTTTATGCGTGTCATTCTCGAGGATAGCTGCTGGGTTGTGCATATACCATTTGTTCGTATCGTTAATTAAAATTTTTTGCACATCTGCGAGGGGATCACCTTGCCCACCAAGTCGTGTTTAGTCTTATATTCCTTCTGTGCTAATTTGCTGCATTCGATTATTATGTGATTGATGGTTTCATTATTATTATTATTTACTCATTAGATTTTTTCACATGAGTGTTAGCTGATGGTCTTTCACTGGAGTTTGAGTGACAGTAAGTCTCCTCAAGTCTCTAGGAGTCTTCTCAGTATTTGTCAGTTCTCAGTAAGGCTGTAGTTTGGATGGTCTCTACTCGTCCGCCAACTTCCAAGTCCTTCAGTCTCTTTAATTATCTTTTAGTTACTGAATCAAAAGAACAAATCACAATTGGTATAATTGTCACCTTCATATTCCAAGGGTTTTTCAGTTCCCTAGCAAAGTCGAGGTACTTATCCTTCTTTTCACATTATTTCAGTTTTATTCTGTGATCAAAGTCGACAATTTTGCAAATTCTCTCTTTTTTTTTTGTTGATTATTATTAGGTTTGGTCTTCTAACCGAGATTAGGTGATCCGTGTGTATGTCAAAGTCCCATAGGAATTTATGTGTGTCATTTTCTAGGACAGGTGCCGGGTTGTGCATATACCATTTGTTGGTATGATCAATTTTCAATTTCTTGCACATTAACAAATGGATCACCTTGCCAACCCAGTCGTGTCTAGTTTTATACTCCTTCTGTGCAAATTTGTTGCATCCGCTTATTATGTGATTGATCTTTTCGTCTCCATCACCGCATAGTCTACATTTGCTATTTTGTCGAGTCGAGTCTATTCTTGCTTTGATATGATTGGTTCTTATGGTGTTGTCCTGCGCTGCAATTAGGAGAGATTCCGTTTCTCTCTAAAGGTTACCTTTCTTAGCCAGGTCCAGGTCTTCTCGTGTGAGATAATGTTTATTAGTCGTTTAAAGCGGCCATAGAGTTTTTTTTTACCATTTTTGTTTTTTAGTTATTGTCACTCCATCGTCTGTCGTGTTGTTGGTATCTTTTCTGATGGCTGTAATCAGTCCTCGTTCGTGTTTTTCTATGTAGTCTTCAAGCCGTTGTATCGATGCTGACAAGTCCTCTTCCTCCCTCCTTTCTAGACACATATAGTCTGTCAACGTCGTCTCTGGGATGTAAAGCCTTATGCATTGTCATTAGTTTTCTTGTTCTTTCATCCATTTGTTTAAGTTCATCTCTAGTCCACTTTAGAAATGGTCCCGAATATCTAACAAGAGACTGTATTTATTTATTTATTGATGAGGTTTCTGCTAGAGTGTTGTGTCTCAAGAGGTTTTCTAGTTCTCTTGAGATATTCTTTTTTGAATTTTGTCTTTCATTTCCACTTGTTTGATGGTGTCAGTTTCCAAGATACCCAAGTATTTGTACTTTCATTTTCTTCGAGCGTCCTAATTTTGTCCTGATTTTGTAGTTCGATTCCGTCAGTCATATGTTGTTCGCCACTTTTCATGACTAGCAGGGCACATTTTTCAATGCCAAATTCCATTCCTATGTCCTGACTGTATATTCTAACGGCGTGTATGAATGAAGGTTTCCAGTTCTTTCTTATTTTTTGCTAATAGTTTGATGTCATCCATGTACATTAGGTGATTGATCTTTTCTTGCGATTTGCTAAGTTTATATCCGGCAGCGCATATTCTGAGTATGTGTTTAAGTGGCATCGTGGCTTTTATAAAAAGTAAGGGTGATTATTATCATTATTACTCATTAGAGTTTTTCACATCAGCGTAAACTGCTGGTCTTTCACTGGAGATTGAGTGACAGTAAATCTCCTCAAGTCTCCAGGATTCTTCTCAGTATTCTGGCCGTTTTCAATAATGTTGTTGTTTGGATGGTCTCCACTCGGTCGCCAACTTCCAACTCTTCCAGGCCCTTTAATAATCATTTAGTTACCGTGCCAAAAGCACCAATAACAATTGGTATAATTGTCACCTTCATGTTCCATAGTTTTTTCAATTCTCTTTCAAGATCGAGGTACTTATCTCTCGTTTCACATTCTTTCAGTTTTATTCTGTGGTCAGCCGGAACAGCAAAGTCGACAATTTTGCAGATTTTTTTTTTGTTTGTTATTATAAGATCTGGTCTTCGGGTCGAGATTTCCCACAGGAATTTGTGAGTGTCATTTTCTAGGACAGGTGCTGGGTTGTGCATATACCATTTGTTGGCATAGTCAAATTTAAATTTCTTGCACATTTCCCGGTGGATCACCTTTATTATTATTATTGTTGTTCACTCATTAGAGCTTTTAACATCAGAAATAGCCGATGGTTTTTCACTGAAGTCTGAGTGACAGCAAGTCTTCTCACGTCTCCAGACTCTTCTTAGTATTCTCGCAGTTCTCAACAATGCTGTCGTTTGGATGGTCTCCACTCGTCCGCCAACCTCCAAGTCCTCTAGTCCCTTTAGTAATCCCTTAGTTACTGTTCCAAACGCACCTATTACAATTGGTATAATTGTCACCTGCATGTTCCACATTTTTTTCAGTTCCCTAGCAAGGTCGAGGTATTTATCCTTCTTTTCATATTCTTTCTGTTTTATCCTGTGGTCTGCCGGGACAGCAGTCGACTATTTTGCAAGTTCTTTTTTTTTGTTGATTATTATTAAGTCTGGTCTCCTGGCCGGGATTAGGTGATCCGTTTGTATATTAAAGTCCCATAGGAGTTTATGCGAGTCATTTTCTAGGACAGATTATTATTATTATTATTAAATGATAATTTACTTGAAACTATATAACTGACTACAAATTAGTTGCATTAAGAATAATTACGTAGAGCTATAATTGTTTACAAATAAATATTATTACATAGCAATAGTTACCTGAATTCATATAATTAAGTACCACAACAAGAGTTCACCTAACATAAAACCAATCATCCTTCTGAAAAATCAGATAACAAAGTAATTTTCTTGTAATTTATATTATGTTATTTTAACTTTTAAAGATTTAAACTTGTCTGGCCACTATAAAATCTGTCAAATGCTGTTGTGGGCTGACACGCAATCAAATAAGCATAAGTGCTAATTATCGAAAAATATTTTCTAATTAGTATATGCATTAATCAAGAGACATGCAGCATCAACTGTTACTACCAACCGTACAGTCAAGCGTTCCGTAACTAATTTACGCAGTCGACGTACTAATTCAATTAACTTTGTACTCATTAGTCGCTCTGGTATTTCAATTTTAATTGTCTATTCACTTTTTTCCCGGCTAAAGAATCATAGATCTGTCACGTAACTCCTGGTTCTAGGCGAACGGAGAAAATAGACTGATATGCTGACATTCTTTTCGAATTCTATTTTATTTTCTCAATTAACTCTTTTCAGAATGACCTTATTTTTTAAAAAGCCTAGCAGTTTTCTGTTAAATTCAACTTAACTTTCTAAGATAGCAGAAACCTTGTACAATACGAATGTTCACATAGAGTTATATTTAGACAAGAAAGCATTTATCTAACTTACATCCTCGTCGGCTGGAGTACAAGAATACATCGACTGCAATTCTGAAAAGGGGTAAAACCCAACGAGTGTTCTTGATATGACATTGAATATGACATGGAGATTTGGGTAATACGGAGTACCACATCATTGCCATTGCTTTAAGGCCCTCTATGACCTGGAGTGATATCACCTGATAGGGCCCCACATGTGGGTTAAATTGAACCAACTATCTGTGATGACAACTTGTGACTGTAATATTGCAATACTTAAAATCATTTAATTGTTTGCAAAGAAGTGCTCAGGGTTGTTCAAAATGTCATCAAGAAAATGTGTTCACAAAAAAATATGAAATATATATGCATAAATATGATTTAGAATTTAAGGACCTACAATAGTTAATATGCCAGAAAACCTAGCCAGACCAAATAATATACATATATATATATATATATATATATATCCCCAGAACAAATAATATTTATATATATATATATATATATATATATATATATATATATATATATATATATATATTAAGAGGATTTGGCATTAAATAACTTACAAAGGTTGATATACAATAAAACAAAACCAAAACAAATCACATATATCTCATACATGTATAAAAAGGGTTTAGCATTAAATAACCAACAATTGTTGTGATGCCATTAAACCAATCCAAACCAAAAGATCATTAGACTTTATTTGGAACTCAATCAAAAGTATTAAACACACAGTAAGAACCAAACTCGCCAAAAATTGTCAAGTAGCTATCATTTTATCTTCTACAATAATAAAGGTTTCCTGTTTATCCTGTATTTTTAGATATTTTGAATCCTAAATAGATGCTTCTAGTGTTTTCTGTTTATCTACTCTACATACACTGGACCTACCTCAACTCATATTGAATTGCAAATTATTATCAGGACAACAAATCCTCGGAAAAATTATTAACTTATAATACTTAAAGGATGTTTACTTTGTTTACGTATACAGCAGTAAATAAGTGAATAACTGATAAGCTACAACGATTTCTCTTAAACTTTCTTAAACTTTTTTCTTTAATAACTGAATATTCTGGCTACATAAACTATTCCTCCTAGATTAAATATTTCAAATTAATGGAGGATTTTCTTCCAAGCTATGCAGTGGAAATATTCCATAATTTATGCCAGGGGCAAGTAGTACTTATTCATTAAGCGTGAATAATTTGTCAATATCTAAGATCACCAGTTTTCAGATAATTTTCTGAGATATCTGCTCAAGCTAAAATGTCAATTGCATATATATTCTGACAGAGTTATATTCAGGCTATAACAGACTCATTTACCGTAAATTATGTATGAGGTTTGCAGTGGGAATCAAATTCACTAACAAGAGTCTGAGTTTCCAAACCCATGTAATACGTGATCATCATCATCATCATCATCATCATCTCGTGCCGCTAGCGCGGATATCCCAGGCCCTCTCTAGCCACTTCTCCCAGTCGTTCATCGCATCTGGCAGGTCTTCAGGGCTACATCCCTTATCCTCACATAGCTGCTGCATGTATGTTCGAGCTGGTTGTCCTGCTTTTGCACGGCCATATGTGGGGGTCCATAAGAGTACATCACTTATGAGCTCGTCCCTGCTTCTCCAGCAGTGCCCAGCATGTCTGGTTCGTCTAACTTGGATAGTTTTCGTGATGGGAGGCAGGTGGCCGTATAGTTGGTGTCTTGTGGGGTGTTGCCGCCAGGACTTGTTCAATATTGCTCGCAACATTCTTGTGTAATTGCCGTCTAGCTGCTTGTCCAGCCGTTTAGTTAGCGTCCAAGTAGTGCATCCATATAGTAGTATTGATGCGACCGCTGCCTGGAAGAAACTGCGTTTCATTTTATCGGTCAGGTCTGATTTCCATATGATCCATAGCCTATCGATAGCTGTCCATGCCTTCGTTAGCCTTGTGTCGATGTCCTTTTCGGTTGATGAGACGCTGTTTCCTAGGTACGTGAATTTGTCTAATAGTTTCGGAGAGGTTCTGTCTAAATAGGCGACATCTCCACACTAGAATACGAATTATACCCTTCTAATTCAGTATGTTCGAGGTTTTCTTAATCAGAAATATATGATTTTAATAGTTGCTTGACTTAGAGAATGTATAAGTATCTCTCGAACATAAACAGAGTCAATAGATACTTATATGAAACTGCAAGTCATTACCAAAATTAAATTTATTTATTCGTCCTAATTCCAATTCCTCAACTAATTTTAAATGTTGTCCAAAATGATTCATTAACCTATCTATCCCTAAGTTCACTGCGTACTATCATATCCTGTTGTAAAATTCCAAACATATCTGACGAGGCGGATCTAACTAAACCGACTTACATGTCCTAATCGTTAATACCAACTTCAAACATCGATATGAACTGAAACTGTCTCGCCTTGAGAAATTAATGTCACATTTTGGAATATGGAATTATTTACGCAACTCCTCTGCCACTGACACTGGGTAAAATTTTAACTAGAATATTTTTTCCTCCAAACCGTCTGCCTAAACGTGGCTAATGAATTCATCTTGCCCTACTATTTACTTATTGCCGGGGGAGAACATATGCGTGGGGATTATAAAAGTGATAAAATGAAATAATATTTTTAAAATGTTGCAGTTCCCAGAATACCCTGGCAGAAAGTGAAATACGCGCATGCCTGAAAGATAGACTAATTAGCCCCAAGCAGAAGTCCATTCTCACTTCAGCCTTCATCGCCAGTATTGGGAGGACCATCTTTCACTCAATTGCTAGCAATGTAAATTACTTGTTTGCCAAGTCCCGAGCAATCCACCACTGCCGAACATATCTCACTGAAAAACAGAAACTGAACATAACTATGGACTTTAAACCCCATCGCCCACTTGAAAGGACTCTAATACATTTTAACGCTTTGGCTGTCAGACGTGACCATATTTACTTGTTTCAGGGAGAATTTCTTTGGCCACAAAATTGTCGGTTAACCCTGAAATAAAGATATGAGTTAAAAGATATCTTCGTCTCTTTCCTTTCTTCTGTAATTCTTTTGCAGCTTTCCACAGACAAAGACGCCAAGTTAGTTTGGTAAGAAGAAGAAAAAAGGCATCAGATACATGAACCCAAAATCAACGACCAATGATTAACAACGACGATTACGAAACAAAACAAAAAAGCAACTAAACCTTCTTAAGCCCCATACATGCATTTATACATTTTAAGCCAAAAGGGTGTCGTCTATGATTTGAACTCGGATCGCTGAATACATTTCTTAAGAAAATTATTGTTATGCTACGGGTCCTCTTCCTACACATCTAATGTTGCAAGCTTGCTGTTTCTATATATATTTATGTATGTGTGTGGGTGTGTGTTAGTGTATATATATATATATATTATTCATATAGTTTCCAATATTTTATTAAACATAATAGACATTTTTTTGTCTGCATATCTGTTTGTTAATCCTCTCGAATAGCCGCATTAATCATATGATATTCGGCGGGAATTGGTTGATAAATCATCCATAATTACCGAAAACACAACAATATTAGAACATCAAAATAACAAGCAAAAACTACAGATTCTCGAGGCACTAAATAATAGGAACATACAACTCAAATTTAACAGAATTAATTTTGAAACCAGTGCTAATGTATTTCAATGTCTTTAGCTACTGATTTTATTTATACAAACAAATTTGAATTTCAAACGCTCATTCTTACAAAGTAGTAATGTACATACAAAAGTTACTTCACTTTTGTAATACATCCCTCTCCCACTCTGATGATGGCCCAAAGTTGGGCAGAAAGTACTTGGGGAAAAACTAATTATGGAAGATTTATCAACAAATTCCCGCCAAATATCATAAGATCAATACGGCAATTCGAAAGGATTAACAAAAAAATATGTAGACAAAAAATATCTATTATGTTCAATCAAATATGTATTAATGTAGAAATGCTGCCAAAATATATATGTTTTCCAATATTTATAAACAAAATGTGCTCAATAATTGTGATATACACAATATATATATATATATATATATATATATATATATATATATATATATAAGCTGTTGCCGTATCACTACTATTGTATGATTGCACCACCTTTGACTAAGGGATCGGAGAAAAAAACTAGATAGGAACCAAACAAGGACGCTGAACAAATCCTGAAACCATTACAAATATAACAACAGCTGTACGGTTACGTGCGCCCCATTTTACGAACAAATCATTCTGGGAACTTCAAGAGAAGGAGCAACGCGCACATAAGTGCAGTCCCCCTTTGAACTCCCACCTCAAGATCCAGCAGTTTTTTTTTTCCGACAAGTAATCAGGTCTGTACGCACAAGTGAATGCTACCTAGAGAACTTGACATGAACGATGGACAATAGGGATGGTTGGCGAGATAAACTTAAGGCAATTCCTGCGATTATGCTGACTTATTGAGATAAATACACACACACACACACACACGCATATATATATATATATATATATATATATATATATATATACATGTATATTGCAGAATAAAATGAAAGCGGAAGCTGCTTAAAACATGATAACTGTCCTTGTTATTTGAATTTTTCTAATGTGCTATAAAAATGTGAGGCGAAAAGAATCGATCCTATCGTTTTTCCCAACTGTGTGTAATATTATTTATTTATTTACACATTTCATATGTTTTTATTTTTATCCTTTAGTTTATTCATTTCATTTTATTTTTATTTATTTATATATATATTTAAGAAGATTCTGCACAATCCCAGAAAGTGCTACTTATGAAATGATACACGTCGTGAAAAAGCTCATGTCGAATTATAATGAAAACAAATTTTGCTAAATCATATTTTTTCTTTCTTCTACTTTATAAAAGGGACTCAAATTAAGTGAATGCATGCTTAATAAAAACGTTTTTCGAAACAATGAAATGCATGTAACCTAAAACATCTCAAATAAAACTAACTCTCATATTCGCCTCGTCTTTGCTTTTTGGTTTTAATGGCATATATACCTTCAAGGTTTATTTAATGGCAAAGCCAATCTGGAAAAAGAATAGTGATACTATTTAACTCTTAGCATGGACGATGACAGAGTTCATGCCTTTCCCAAGGGGATCATTCCGAAAGGGAACATACAAGTTTGATTTGAGTTCGAACACGTTTATTTTGAAATTGCACTTCATCACTTAATCCATTACGTCATTTTTGTTTATTGCTACTTGTTTATATCCACATGAAACCATCTTAAACATGAACAGTTATCAATATTCATACCAAAATGAAAATCCAAGACCAACAAGAAGATATACTTACCCCTTCGTTAGGGATCAGCAAAATTTACTAATTAACCTAAAACATTCCTATTGTAAGGGATTTCGTTTTATATATCTTGCCTTTGGGTTTAGTTAGCCAGAGAACTTTTCGGCTCAGCACATGGGTTAGTTAGGTGCAAACTTGGGCACTGGAGTTGACGCGCACGCGGGGAGGATATGTCGTTCACAGATGTCAAAGTAAAAATCCCTTGGGGAAGTGAATGACGTCATGCACCGGAAGCGCGCGCGGAGGATTTTGGGAGATTTGAAAAAGTCAGTTAGCTGAGTTTTCGTGCTCGGAAGAAGACGGTTGACTTTCGCTAGCTCGCCGAAGCCAGGCCAGTGGCCTTGTGGCATGTGCCACACGTGTTGCGGGGGCAGATGGAAAAGCCAGCATAGAAAGATTTTGCCTCTCTCTCCTGATGTCGAAAAACCTTTAAACTCAAAGGTTATAAAAAGTTTCGTACCTGAACTAAGAAGTCGTAAGTGTTTTCTGTGTTTCGGGATTCCTATGTTCTATATATATGTTATATATACGAACATTATGAACGTTTTGGGTACCGGTATGAATATGTCCATTTCACGTATTCATATCTGGCTGGGTTACACTATCTTTCACTCTCTTTTGTCTGACACCACTCTTTAGCCTCGTTTTGATTTGCTCTTGTTTGGTCTAAACGGCTGTAGTTATTCAAAACAAAAAGTTTGAAAACTCGATCGATTTCATTGCAATGACCATAGACATTAACGAGAACCGACAACGATAATTGGTTTTACAACAATGCCAGAAGTTGTGTGCCTAATCTAAAATCCCCTTCAGTCACACCACACCTAACCCAAAAGAAATGCGTATAATCTTCTGCATTATGTGCAAATTATTATTAGGAGAGTACAAAGAGAAGTGCAGCAACGAAACTATCACTAGAGTTATGGGATCCGTGCGTTGATTTTAACAAACCTGATAGTCAGATGAAAGTAAACTAATTTTTTCGAAGCCTACATAAATGAATTCCATAAAATTGATCTGTATATCCACTGTACCATTTGTAAAGAGGAAACTATTTAAATCAACCAAATGATTATACCTGCTGGTTTAATGGTTTGTAATCTTGCCTAGCTGGCTACAATTGACGCTGAGTGTCTCATTCTTACTTCCTTGAGCCAAATGATGAACAACGTTAAGCAGTCTCCTTTGTACTTTAATTGATAACCACTAATAAAGCTTTGGGAGGTCTGTGGGCTAGTGGCTAACGTGCTAGACTGTAGTAAGATACTTCGAACACCTGTCGCAGTATTACGTCCATTTTCTGACTAATATTCTTGGAAAATGTATGAACTCCTTCGTTCCTTTAACAATGGGTTAGATAGTACCACTAGTATCCTTTACAAAATTGGAATTAAATAGGCCTCGAAGATGGATATGCCTTTAAACAAGTAAAGTATATAATGAGACAGTGAGATTTGACACAGGATCTCTTGCGAAAAAGAAAATACAACTTTCACGTTACATTTTCCAAATATTCATTCTACCTAGAGTGACAAAAAATCGAACTATTTGAACATTTAAACAGTGATGAATAACAGTCATTTCAAAGTATTCAGGAAGTTTCAGACAATTAGAGAGTATGCCTACAATATCTATTATTGAAATATATTATCACAAAATTCTAAGTCGAACCCCAACATTTTTCAGAAAAATTAGTTTTCCAATAAATCAAATATACTAAGATTTTATTATTTCTACGGAAATATTATAAATTCAAAATTGTCATTGTTCATTATATATTCAAAATGGTCATTATTGCCACCAAACAATAGATTGAAACTCTGTAACCTAAAAAAAAATTACAACGCCTTCCTTGCAAAAGAATATTGCAAATATATATATATATATATATATATATATATATAAAGAGAGAGACACAGAGAGAGATTGAGAGGGGAAATGTGGATTATATTGAATTGTTGCATATTTCTGTTTCGTATTCTTAATGATGTAGACTTTGGTCATGAATAATATTTAAATGTAGCTTTTTTGGTTACGTAGTATTAGTTGAAAATTATTTCTTTTTGATATAATAAAATGCATTGGGTTCCATAAAATCAAAGTTTTATAAAAATTGTGAATGATTCAGTTATTTGGGTCTAATAATGAGTCCAAGTCGTGTGTGTGGACCATGTGTTTCGGCATAAATGTCTCAACTGTTGATAACTGGCAAATATAAAGTAAGTAAAGTTAGCGACCATAGTCGAGGGTGACCCGAAGGCTCCCTTTTCGATAGCTACTACACCAAGGTGTAGGGGAGGGCGCTACTCCATTCCCAGGATTGCTCCACTTTACCCTTGAACCGTACCTTATAATGCTGAGTGTTAAGCAAGGTGGTATCAAGTACCATTTTTAAAGTCTTTGGTATGACTCGACCTGGGATTGAACCCAGGTCTCGCGGGCCAATCGCGAACACTCTAACCGCTGGGCAAAGCAAATGAAATGAAATAAGCGAGTAATTAATACCCCTTGTAACGTCACAAATTCATCAGTATTACTTTTGGGAGGTCCATTGTTTTGTCATTAACATTCAAAAATAATTCGGGCGATTAAACGCTTTGTTTCAATTTTCCCACATTTCTGCGAGCATATTATTCGACCTTATTAAGTTTAAAATGCTCCTTTTTAAGGTAAAAGTATTTTGTTCCAGTCTTATATTTCAGTTGCTCAATGTAACATCGCGCTCAAACAAAATGTTTTATGTATGCGGAAAAACGTAGGAAAAGTATAAATAAAAGGATGTATATCTCGTTTATAATGTAAGGATCAAGGGTAAAGTGGAGCAATCCAAGGAAAGAAGTAGCGCCCTCTCCAACACCATGGTGTAGTAGATATTGAAAAGGGAGCCTTCGGGTCATCCTCGACTATGGTCGCCAACTTTACTTATATCTCATTTAGTCACGCTGAAAACACCATTTCTTCTAATCCACTGATGTTAAGTATCAATAACTCTTTTCTGTAGTTAAATGGGGGATCTTTAAAGAATGCTAAATAACGAAAGCGTTAATGAATTTAGGGTGTGGAATAATATTATTGATATGAATATTTACTGTCCGCTTTACAGAAAAAAAATGTTGTAATCAACAAAATAATTGATTTTAACTGATTGTCAACCCGTCTCGCAGTACTGTATGTCTGAAGTTTAGGGAATAGTGTACATTTTACGTTCATTTTTACACTTTTTCTTCGTACTGGCGGCATAACAGGTGGCGTTTGTGGTGTTGTGGTTATCGTCGTAGAAAGTGGACTCGGCTTCTCGTGTTCAAGTCCTGAATGAGCTGGATTGTATATCACATTGCGATGATATCCTTGGAAAACGCATCAATCTAACTTATACTATGTCACTGGGTGGTAGTATATAACTTAATTTAAGACTGTTTAATTAACTTCCCCTGAGCCTCTCTGCGTAAAAATAAAGATTATTTTAGAAACTTTAGCAAATAATATTAAAAACCAGCCCACCTTGTAAATAATTAAATGAAAAAAATAGAAAAACAAATTGATAGATGAATGATCTGGTCATCTTTCCCATATATAAGAAATATCAATATTGGTAAAAAATAAGTGAAATTCAACACAGATTGGTGACCTAATCCTCAGTTGACCAGTATACATTTTCAACCGGCAGTCTTGCTAAATTAGGTAAAAAAAGCCTCACGTGCGAGTCAGAGAAAAATGAACCCGGAAGAAAAGTTTAAAAAAAAGATGTTTAAGATCAGAAGAAAACTTTTCACTGCTGACCAAAAATAGAAGATACTCTAGACTGGTGACCTATTCCACAAGAGACCATTTTATATTTATAATGGACGGTCTCGTGAAATTAGGCGAAAGCGTCTTAAGTGCTGCTCAGAGAAAAATGATATCCAGAATCAAAGGTGAAAAAAAGTGATATGTTTAAAACCTGAAAAAAAAATTCCTTCGGTGATTGGGATGGGATATGGGCCAGTGATATTTAGAATAAGGTAGTTTCAAATGAAGATAAAAAAAGGGACAGAAAGACAAAAAAAACGTAGAGGTGCTCCCATTGATTGCTATGAATTCAGGATTTAGTCCCGATCTTTTCAGAGGATGACTTATCTCCGAATCGAGTTCAGCGACAAGCACTAAGAAACGGAAACTGTTTACAACTTTCTCTCTCTCTCTCTTTCTCTCTCTCTCTCTCTCTCTCTCTCTTCCCTCCTACTACCTTACACTCAATTGTATTTGACTACATACTAGCAGACAATAATAATAAAGACTGCAGTGAAGTAAAATCCATTGCGTTAATGTTAGATTGCTAACGTGACGAGTAATATGTCTTTCTCCACGAAAGGTTTGCATTATTTTCAGATGAAAAACGAACGACTTTGAAAAATTCGTCACCAAAAATTCAGGTGGAAACCAGATTTGAATGACACTACCAAATATATTCCACCTCTCAAAGCGATAACGAAAAACATCGATATTTGTCTGCTGCGTATACTGGTCAGCTACATAAACAGTAAAAGATCATCATAACGTTACACCGAAGGACGAAACACACTGCAACCGGACAAGTTACGCAACTGGGCCTTTTAATCTTAGTAAGGCAATAGGTATTGGAGAAAGAAGACTTTGATTTCAAAGCAGGCTTGATTAAAAATACCCAAGATGTGCCACATGAGTAGTGTGCGCTCATCACCAAACTACTGGATATTTTTATTCATCATTGTATCTGTTACTTATACCTGTGGTATAATTATTCTTTTCGAGGCGCTGGTAGTATAACAGTTTTCGTTGAAAGAAATCGACACAACTACCCAAGAGCACGCCTTGAACGTTGTTTGCTTTCCACACCGCATTAATACTTTTAGGAATCAATACAACAATACTCTTTCTACCTCTGGGTATATAGTAGAGCAGATTGAGTTTTGTTTTTTTTAACTTTGATAGAAATAAACGTTTGAATTCAAACCATTTGTAAACCTGGAAGCCGATGGTCTTCACAAAACTAATCCCCCCTAAGACATGTAACATTAATAGCGTATTCACTATCAAAACTGGCTATGGGTTATATCCGTTTTATAACACTCATGTGTGCATAAAAAGAAGCTATAATAATTGACAGACAACTTAACAAACAGAAAAAAAGACAGACAAATGATTGTTACAATCAGCACATGCTGGCCAAGATATTACTGAAAGACTTTCTCGCTGATAGTTTGTCCAAGGGTAGAGTGTTTACCAATGGGCCGGGAGACCTGGGTTCAATCCCAGGGCGCGTCATACCAAAGATTTTTAAAATGGTACTTGATACCTCCTTACTTAACACTCAGCAGTATAAGGTAGGTATCGAGGATAAAGTGGAGCAATCCAGGGAAAGGAGTAGCGCCCTACCCTACACCTTGGTGTAGTAGCAATTGAAACGGGAGCCAGCTGGTCCCCCTCGACTAAGGTCGCCAACTTTACTTTTCTGACTGTCTACCGACTAATTGTCCTTTTGACAAACATGCCTCAAATAATTGTCTTCTCGACTAGTGTCCCATGCTAATTAGCACGGTACCTCTAATTATATTATCAAGAGGCCCGCCACTTCCATCCACTGGCGATTGCGGTTCAATCGGCATGGTCTCACTTTATTCCAATATGACAATCCCATATATCTTAATCTCAATAATGGTGCCATGAAATATTGGACTTGAATAAGGGTGTTTGAGTTAAACATGCAGATTATTGTCAGTGAATTAGATGATTGCCAGGTACTTCATATTTGGGCCTCTGTTCCAAAAGATACTGAATATAGTAAATGGGTTCGTAAACAAAAATTGATATATTTCAATATTGCGTTTTTTTAATCAATTCCATGAGGATAGTAGTGTATAAAATAAAAAAGCTCTCACACCAAGCATCGTTTCGTAAGTGTTAAACTTTACGATTATATCTTTGAGTTTTATTCACTTTGAAATGTTATTAAATATTTTCAAAAATTTAGAAGTTTATAACCATTGTTTTCAGGGCCCGAAGTTGTTTGCAAAAAACCTTTTAAAATAAGGATAGCATTCTTTTGAAACCCGAAACCTACAGGAAATGATGTCACACAAACGGTGCGTTATTTCTATTAGGCAAACTGGTCTATATAGTTTGCATTATCTTTCATTTGAAACTATACGAGATACAGACCACATCTACCGATAATATTTCGACAGGCATTAAAAAAAGGAAGAAAGAACTCATTCGTAACAAAGCAATGTCTGGACATTTTTACGTTTTGCTCTTTTAGAAAAGAATTAATATTACCACAACTCGGCACTATTTCGCCCTCATCGTTTAAGACGTAGATATAGAAATTGTTCTCAAAAGAAAGCAATTGTTTGCGTGAACGGAGATGAAAAAAATCATTGCTAGAGGTTTATGTATAATATCTAAGAGTGACTGACAAGGTAATTGAATTTATTTGTGCAACTATGTGTGTAACTCCTTGGTTAAAACATAATGTTATCAGCTAAAAGGTGTGAATGTGTATCTGATCACATATATGTCGGACAGGAGATTAACAAGAACATTCCTTTAGCCAGATAAAAACAAGAAACAAAATAAAAAAAAACGAGGGAGCGAGAGGGGGTGTGGAGAAAAAAGAAAGAAAGAAAGAAAGAAGGAAAGGGGAGCTAATCATAATATATAACTGTTTCGATACGTGAAAAATATTATTCCAATATTTGCACCCGAGTCAATGGTACAAATTGTAATGTAACCTTTTCAACTTGGGTCACACTTTTTCTATCTAAAAAGCACTCTATTAATTCCCTCTTCTGTCTAGTGTGACTGTCACCGATGACTGTTGTTTCTAATAAAGTACCACTAATATTCTTCGTGGGGTGTCTTCGTGGTGTAACGGTTACGGCGATGAACTGCGGAATCGTAGTGAGCGATTTCGTGCTCCAGTCGCGCTATTATGTCCACTGTCGGGCAAATATCCTTGGGAAAGGTATGAACCTCCTTATCCTTCCGGCTATGTGTTAAATGATACCACTACTAGGAGAATGACTTTGGCATTAAATAACCAAAAAAGGTTGATACGACATTAAACAAAGAAACCAAACCAAACCTAATACTCTTTAAAGTATCATCGTTGACCCTACAGCGCCATAGATTATACAGACTCATATCTCCTTCGATTTTTTAAGTTATCAGTGGCGTTGTTCTACATAATAGCTTTGTCGATGATGATGATGATGATGATGAATTAATTGACGAGATGGCGAAGAAAAATTAAAAAACACAATTCATTTCAGATAGATGACCTTTTTGTGTTTATAATCTTCATTCAATTACTGAGTCCGTGGCAATACGTATTGATGGATACAATGCCCAGGGTAGATGCACAGTTGTTTCTTTTTTATAATTACATGAGCAAAATCTTCTTTGATCCCTTGTGATTCTTTCATTTACAGTCCACAATGTTTTTTTTCTCATGTTCTTATATGCATCCCGTCTGAGAGCGGCTCGAAAGAATCCAGCTGTGAGTAGTACGTGTAAACAGGTATCACTTGACTGATAGTGTTTGATGGTTTGAGCAACTCTTGATAATTGTTATTTTCATACTACGGCTCCAGCTAAAGCATATTTCATTGTTTGTTTTTTTTACCTTCTGGTCCAGCGATTTATCTTGTCAACTTTAAATTTAGAGTCCTCTTATCATTGCCATGACGTCGAGAAATGTAAGTACCTGTTGAAAGCCTATCTATTGGACAAATCTATGTTATTCTTAGGGATGGAAATATTAGATACCAAAATGGCAAATCATAATCCATGAGATTATTGAATGCCAAAGCCATCTTTGTAGGAAAACAACAAATGTATTTGTTAATCCACAGCTGGGAGGGATAAGGGAGTTCTCACCATTCTCAAAGGTATTTGTACGAAAGTAACAGAACAACTGGAGTTCGAACTCGCATATTACGGTGTCATAGTCCATCATGTTACCCACTACACCATAGAGTCTCGCTGCAAGACTATATAACTGCATACAAATAAAGCATTGTTATATAAGAAGAGCTACTTTAACAATTTGTTTGCTTGTTTGCTTTAGTTTGCTTTTATGGCATATTAAACATTGCAGGTTATCTAATGTTCAATCCTCTTTATAAATACGTATTAAATATAAATGATTTGTAAACACATTTTGTTGATAGCATTTTGACAAGCCTAAGCTTATTCTTTTGCTCACAGTTAATAGAGTAATGGAGTACGAATTTGCTTACTACGATCCCGCAATCCATCGCTTTAATTATTACACCACGAGGACACCCTCCTCAAACACTCAGAAATAAACAGATTAGTCAGATTGGGGGTTGTGGAATACACTGACTATATCTCTGCAGAGGGGTAAGAGTCCTGCCCAATGTGTCTTGGATATGACATTAAACCATCTATCCCCGGTCGGCTTGGGTTGTAAAATACACCGACTGCATCTCTGCAGAGGGGTAAGACCTACTCTCACCTACGAGTGGTCTCGATATGACATTAAACAATCTCATAGTGAGACTCCAGTAATCCTAGAGCTTTAAGGAATGCAGACTACCCCTTAATTGCCATCGATCCTATGTCCGTTCTGGCCAGGAATGGTAGCACCTGTTATCTTATCTATGGGTCGAATAGAAACGTTTGACATTTAAACTGTATAAAAAAAGTGTTAAATCATTTAACTGTGTGTAAGCAAATAACAGTTTAATCAAATTGTTAGTGATGAATTGCAATATTTGGAACAATTAAGCTTTGTTAACTTATGCCAAATTAAATTGTTAAAAAAGAACTTGATTCATTTAAGTGTGTGTATCTACGAAATATGTTTACAAATCAAATATAAAATATATATGTAAAATGCCCGTGGTGTAATGGTTATCGTCGTTGGAAATGGACACGGCGACACGAGTTCAAATCCTGGACGAGACTGATTGCATTTCTCATAGTACTAATACTAATAAAGGTATGAATCCAATTATTCTGCCTCCAACTATGGGTAATTAGTAGGACAGACGAGGTTCTTCAGCCTTGGTGAGGCAACTAGTCTAGGAAAAGGAAAACCCTGAATTCAAACCTGTTATACTCCGCTTAAAAAATTGACCTTGTGTCATATCCTGCCCGAGCGGAGGGATCGGGTAAATATGATATATATATATATATATATATATAAAAGCGGAGTTGATATAGCTAAAAAATAAAACAAAATGGGTTAAAGAGTATCATTGCTGTTCTTGTACAGGGGTTTCTTTGACATAAAGGTTTGAACACCTGTATTCCATTGGCAGTGGGATAAAGAGTATTACTGCTGTTCTTGTACAGGAGTGTCTTTGGCATTAAGGTTTGAATACCTTTATTCCTCCGGCAGTGGCTTAAAGAGTATCACTGCTGTTTTTGTACATAGGGTGTCTTTGACATCAAATAACTCCCTAACGTTGATATGCCATAAAAGAATAAACCAAATAGATAAGACGCAAAGCAGTTTTATTTATTTATTGAATATTATGACATAAAATACACCTTAAATAACCAGATTAAATTATTTAAATCAATCATTTCTTCCGCGCCATGCCGAGTAAAATATTATGCGATAACTTAATATTGGATTCCATAGCAAAGAAAAAATGGGAATTATAATTTTGAGATTTTATGACGATCATAATTCTTTTAGGCATGACTTTCACTAATTTAAAGCAATATTCTTTATCAAAGTGGCTCCAACTTTCTCTTGTGGCAGTTAATAGATCTTCTCTAAAGTATAGAAACATTTCATCGACCATTTTTTTAAACTTTTACCATAAACACGCACGTGCGCTTTCCATATATATATATATATATATATATATATATATATATATATATATATATATATATATATGGAAAATTTGCCATTAATTTACTTAAATTATTCTAATTTTTCTTAGGTATATTTTATGATGCCGGAATATTCTGTTATTATATTTGAAATATTTCGCATCTTATTTGTAATTAGTTTATTAACTGTTAATAAAACATCTAAGTGAAATTCTTTTAAGTCTACATTTTTATTTTTTACTTTTTGCCAGGGAGAATATTTACATTTATGTTTTCGGAACGAATGTCTTCATCGTCATAACGTTTAAAACGCTTAAAATTCCAGTCTTTTTTTTTTACGTCTGTATTTTTTTAAAATAAAATTTATTGGAAATTCACATAAAATCTTTTTTTCGGTCAGTCAGCAAATAACAAAACACGTAAACTTTGCCTTGGTCACCCACTTTTCAGAATAAAAAAAAATAAATGGCTGTTGAAAACCTCAAAGAATAGATATTTGCTTTAAGGCTCTAAAATTTCATCCCACCTCGTTGTCTCATTAGACAATGGTCTGGTGCAATAAAGCATTTATTTATATATGTAATGGCCGCGATTTCAAGTCCTAAATAAGAATGTGAATGCCATAAACGGTAATTCCATTGGAGAAAATTCAAAACAATACACGGGGACGTATTTTCTGAAACTACATAGAAAACATGAAAACAATCAGTGTTTCGAAATTTCTTATGTAAGATGGTAGAAGGGCACAGCGGCCGAATCGTTGCTTTATAAAGAAGACGAGGACACTCGACCAAATAAATGAATGAATAATTTCTATTAAAATAATCAGTTTTTCATCTTTTGCGTGTTTCTATAATACCAAAAAGGACAGTATAGCGCCATAATGCTAATATACTCAATATATATTTGGGAATAATAGTGAAATACTCTAACTTATAGAAGACAGTTTATAACTCCTTATTTATAAGGTATGATTTTTTTTCGAATCTGAAAGAAAATAGCGGAAATATGCTTGGAAAGAGAGGAAAGAAAGAAGAGAGAGCTGAAGTGATAACATTATACCCCAATATTTATCGACTGCATCAGTGGGATGGAAAAAAGGAAGTAAACAGGAAAAGAAAGCAAAGACAGAGAAAGAAACAGAATAGATAGATAGATAGTTAGATAGATGAAAGAAACGAAGAACTATTTTGTTATCTCTACAAAACCGAGTAATTAAGAAAAGGAGAATTTTTATTTTGTTTTGTTTTAATATTCGTTATGTTCCATTAAGTAGGTTACAGGTGACATCACTATTTGTCGACTTTACCAAGGCCTTCGATTCCATTCACAGAGGGAAGATGGAACAAATCCTACTAGCATACGGCCTACCTAAAGAAACCGTAGCGGCAATAACGATTCTCTACAGAAACACCAAAATGAAAGTACGTTCACCGGATGGAGACACAAAATACTTCGACATTGTAACAGGAGTACTTCAAGGGGACACGCTAGCCCCATACCTTTTTATCATCTGTTTAGACTACGTGCTTGATAAAATCAGAGAAAACGGCTTCGAGCTGATAATGAAAGGAAGCAGAAGGTACCCCGCAAAACAATTACCGACGCCGACTACGCCGATGACATAGTGATACTGGCAAATACACCCAACCAAGCCGAAACCCTACTGCATAGTTTGGAACGAGCCGCCGCAGGCATTGGCCTCCATGTCAATGCACACAAAACGGAATATATGTGCTATAATCAAACAGGTGACATCTCACTACTAGACGGAACCCCTCTGAAACTAGTTGACAAATTCACCTGCCTAGCAGCAGCGTCTCATCAATCGAAAAAGACATCGACATACGGCTTACGAAAGCATGGACAGCTATTGATAGGCTTTCGATCATATGGAAATCAGACCTAACCGATAAAATGAAACAGAGTTTCTTCCTGGCAGCTGTCGTATCGATACTGCTATATAGATGCACTACCTGGACGCTAACTAAACGGCTGGAGAAGAAGCTAGACGGCAATTACAGCAGAATGTTGCAAGCAATATTGAGCAAGTCCTGGCGGCAACACCCCACAAGGCACCAACTATACGGCCACCTGCCTCCCATCACGAAAACTATCCAAGTTAGACGAACAAGACATGCAGGACACTTGCTGGAGAAGCAAGGACGAGCTCATAAGTGATGTACTCCTATGGACCCCCACATATGGCCGAGCAAAAGCAGGACGACCAGCTCGAACGTACATTCAGCAGCTATGTGAGGATACGCGATGTAGCTCTAAAGATCTGTCAGTGGCGATGAACGATAGGGAGAAGTGGCGAGAGAAGGTCAGTGATATCCGTGCTAGTGGTACGACATGATGATGATGATGATGATGATGATGATGATGAAGTAGGTTATCTAAGAAAAAATGATCGTTTTACAAAATATGGAGTTTTCACGAGTACTGCCTGGTTAACAATCATGTTATGAAAAGAAACCATCTTTGAGGTGGAGTAACAATAAATCATTTTTTGTAATTCTCAACGAAGAAAATCCAAAATTGTTATCTGTTATAAAACCTTTCGAGGAGATGCATAAAGATTACAATATATACAAACACGTTAAACGGGTATCAGATTAGAGACAAGAAAATGACATATGACTGCAAAATAAGTTTTTCTCAATAAAGAGAACCGAACAAAAGGTATGTTGGTGTCGTAGTTTCCTAAACATTGTTCAGGTTTGGGCTAGCATTCCTCTTCATGGAGTCAACAGAAGGTTTATTTGGAAGTGCCCAAATCCACTGCAAGTAAAAGCTGAAAAGACCCCATGGTTGAATGATTACCGTCACAGTAAACGAGCACGTTCAAAACCAGGACAGTGTTGATTGCATTTCACATAGCACTAATACTCATGCGAAAAGGTATGAATCCAATTATTCTCCCTCTAGCTATGGGTAAATAGTAGGGCAGACTAGTTTTTTTAGTCTGGGTTAAACAACTAGTCTAGGAGAAGTAACATTGTGAACTCAAACTTGTTAAACTCCCCTTAAAAATAACCTTGAATCACATCGAGTCAGTGCGTAGGGGTTGGGAAATACATACATAACAGTACGATGTGGAAGGAATGATACCTTTTTTGACTTAAACGATCACCGATCCTAGACCTGACTAAACGTGGCAAGTTATTTTGCCACTTGGACTCATTGTTAGCCTCGTCTTGTCTGAACTATATTTACCCACTTGCTGTAAATAAAGGGATGGATTAATATATCTCTCGATTAGAGTTAAACAGCCGCATACAGCATTTGAACTCAGGCCGCTGAGGCTATTTGCTACTACACATCACCTGCAGCTCCCAACTTATGTCAGATTTGATTTGGTGAGGCTGGCTTTTCTAGCATATTAACCATTGTTGATTATTTGATACCAAATCCTATTTTTATTTATGAATTGAATATATGATTAAGTGAATTATTTGGAGGTAATTTCATTCTTAAATGATTGTTTCTTTGTTTAATGGCATATCACCTCCTTTTAGGTTATTTAATGCCAAAGCCATTCTCCTAGAAGAAAAGTAGTGGTACTATTTAACCCATAGCTGGGAGGATAAGGGGGTTCATACCTTTTTCCAAGGGTATTTGCCCGAAAGTGAACGTAATAGCGCGACTGAGTACGAACTCCGCAGTCCATCGCTTTAACCATTACACCACGAGGACACCCCATTTTTAAATGAGTTAGAACTAATTTATTTGCACAGTGGTATGGTGATTGTTTCTAGGCAGTTAAATGGTTTCAATTATTGCTATGTCACACTCAAAATTCTATTTGATATTAATCAATTGTTTGAAGAAAGTAAAGCGGTTATAAGTATTGTTATTTAACACCAATTTTTCTATTCAACACTAATCATTTATTTGCTCACAGTCAAACGGTTTCAATAATCACTAACAATTCAATAAGACAACCATTTGTTTACGCACAGTAAAATCGCCAATCACTTCAATTTCTAACAATTCAATTCAGCATAAGTCATTTGTTTGCACACAGATTAAATGTCAAACAGTTTTATTTGACCCATTGATAGGACCCTATCAGGTGCTGCTAGTCTGGGTCATAGCAAACCTGGGAGCAATGGCAATAAAAAGGAATTCCACACTCCCCAATCATCCACGTCTTGAGCCTTGCTATCAGAGTGTTTAGCACCATATCTAGGACACTGATTGGGGAGGAGTTCTTACTCCTCTACCGAGATACAGTCAGTGAATTCTACAGCCACACCTGACTGGATAGCCAATGCATGAGGGTGGATTGAAAAATCCATTGGCTCAAAAGTTCATACGAAGACGTCATATCTACCGTCGACGAGTATTTTGACTATTGGGATTCAAGCACTGCAACACAAATAAAAGAACTGCGTGAGCTTGAGGAGATTATGTAGAAAATTAAAACTCTTTCGGTCACATTTCAGAGGTTTTCTTGATCAGTCTTTAAACTTTCAAGCGGATCTTCGTTTATAGTGAGAAAAAATAAAAGCTATAAATCCTTCCTTGCCTTTTAAAGTAAGGAAACTATTGATAGTCGTTAACGGTTTGTGTTTTAAGTTGTAAAGCTATCTATATAGCAGTCCAAAAACAGAACCATAAATTTTATCTGAAACTGCTGGTGTTCAAATAGTACGCGCTAATATGGAAAGGCATGAATCTATTTCTTCCAACGCTCTGCTTCACTACCAGATACCACCATGCTAACGACAACGGGGTAAAGATAAAGGAAGTTTACGTTAGTCTCTCGACATCATGGATCTGTGCCCGAAGTTTTCGATGAAGATATACTTGGGTCAATACAGTTTGGTGCCAGTATCTTGCCAAGAGTTGTCAGAACAAATATGAAGACAGCATGCTTTTGTTATTAGTTCATAATTCTGTTGTTTCCTTCATATCTAATATATATGAATAAATGGGTACATGGTGCCTCAATAAGTTTCCAGACTTTTTTGTACATGCATTTAAAATTGTTGTAGACTCTTGAAAATTCAGTAGGTTATTGCTATACATCCTATGAGATGACTGACTAATTTTTATGATTTCATGTTCAAATGAACAGCTACAGCAGCAATTGGAATACACCCTACTAAAACCTGATTGTCAGAGCTGGAGAATTTCAAAAATGCAATTTGGACTTTAGAAGAACGATATGCAATAAAACTCTCCTTTAAACTTGGAAAAAATGCCATGCAATGAAAGCTGGATCTACTGCTATAACCCAGAGACCAAGAGAGTTCCCAGTGGAAGCATGCTGGCTCTCCGAGACCCAAGAAGGACAGATAGAGCAAACTTTTGATGATTTTTTTTTTTTTTAATGATCTTTTTTTTTGACAACACTGGCATGATCTACATGCACTGGGTTCCCACTGGACAGACAGTTAACAGGAATACTATGTTGAGGTTTTAAGGGAATTCAGGAAGAAATTCTTTGGGAAGAGGCCAGCACTCTTCAAATCGGGTCAGTGGCATTTCGACCAGGACAGTGTACCAGTCCAAAACTCCATCCTTCTCACAGACTATTTGACCAAGTTGGGCATCAAGACAGCCTTCTTATCGTCCAGACCTTACTCCCTGTGACTCTTGCTAATTCCCTATGCTCCGAGGCTGTAGTTATGAGTCATTTGAGGAGATGAAAGAGGCTGTGACTAAGGTCATTGACACGCTCACACAATAGGACTTCCATGGGGCCTTCCAGAAGTTGTTGGAACGGTACAACAAACCCATTGCAGCCGAAGAAGATTACTTCGAAGAGGACTAGTGTTTTTTTATGTGTACTTTCAATAAAAGTGGCCATACAAAAAAAGTATGGAAACTTATATAATGATTCTTGTATATGAATAAATTGGTATTTGGCAGTAAATAATGTGCAATGCCTGATATTCAATAAAACAAAAAACAAAAAAAATTATATTTCTAACTTTTAATGAGTATATATTTACCCAAACACTCTGCCAAGAAAAAGATACGACACAATGTCATTTTTAGGAGAGTACAGCTGGTATGAATTCTGAGTTTCTTTTTCCCTAGGCAGGTTGCTTTATCAAGGTAAAAGAGTCTAGTGTTTTTTTAGTATTAGCTCTCAGCAGGTAAAGGGAGATAAAGAAATGGATTCTTGTCTTTCTAATGGTAATTATTCCAAGTAAAATTCCAACGGAATAACCTCGACCAGGATTTGATCTCAGTTGGCCGATTATTTCTTGCAACAATAATCGTTATTGCAAGAGCGCCTCATCTTGGTTTTATTGAGAATGCAGGAAAAAGAAAAAATGTGTCAGTAAGCCTATATATTTTTGGTTTATGCAAAAAAAAGTCCATAGACAAGGTTACCATCTTCATATTCAGTCTCTTGTTCCCATATGAAAAAAAAGTACTACGGAATTTTGGTCTCATCATTTTGCTTTCTGTTGAAGTACATTTGCATGTATGGATATCTCTTGTCACAAATAAATATAAGTCCTTTTGCCTTGCTGTAAGTGTTCATATGTTTAGATAAGTAATTCGCTATGTCATGTGGATAGTATAGCCAAATATACGTTTTTTCTCTTCTCTATATCTACCCCAGTATCTCTCAACGTATATATATATATATATATATATATATATATATATATATATATATATATATGTATGTGTGTGTGTGTGTGTGTGTGTGTGTGTGTGTGTGTGTGTGTGTGTGTGTGTCGGGTCGGAGGGAGATGTGTGAATTTCTCGGCGCTGCGAAGTTACAACCGCTTGGAAAATAAATTGCAGACGTAAAGCACGCCAGGAGAGACAATACGATGAATGGGCGATCAATATCTCTCGACAGACGAAAAGACATCTGAAAAGGAGTTGCTTACCGCTTTTTGTTATGACATAAAAAGGACAGTGGTATCCGTAGCAGCACCGATAGCATCTCTGTTAGTCCAAAAGATAATAGTAGATTTTTATTGTAATACAAACTGAACTCATAGTAATTGTTATAGTAGTTGATGTAACGACGAACCGCGTAGAAATTTCAATAGTTTTTGTTATGTTCGAAGTCGGAGTTTATGGAAAAGATTTCTTTCTTTTTCTTTTCTTACTTTGTTTTTATCTATGCGTTTTTGTTTATTTTCTTTAAGTCTTTTTTTTTCTTTTATATTTTTTTTAATTTTTTTTTTATTCGTGATTTATTTATTGAATATCTTGGAAGTATCTGAATTTTCCCGCTGAGTGTAGATGTGCCCAACTTTACAGAGGAAAATTTTGGAGACTTGTCTATTCTTTCAAACAATATCTTGCATGCAATAAACAAAAACATTGACTTTTCCGAGGAACTCTACAGCTTTATCGCCGTGTTTTCTTATGAGCAAATTGATTTTAAGTCGAGTGCTAAAGGGAGGTCACCCCAGTCCAAACTAAATTTCGTTGATTCGAAGGGCCAGAGTCAACGTCATTACCTGATGTCTGCGGCACCTAAAATAATAACTAGGAGTCTGGTCTTTATTTAGTACATTTCTGTGGAGGATTAGCAATACATTATTTTTTATTGTAATTGCAGTTTTTATATTCAGCAATATTAATGGAGTTTTTATTATATATATATATATATATATATGTGTTGTGTGTGTGTGTGTGTGTGTGTGAAGTTGAATAGGTCTTCAAAGAAATTTGAATGTGGTATTTAGGTTTTTATTTCATACAATTATGCCCCACACGTATTTCGGGCTTCGTGGTCCTCTTCAGGAGATTATTAGTATGTAATGTTACCTCTGTTTCAAGCTTTTCCAGTGGAGATATATATATATATATATATATATATATATATATATATATATATATATATATATATATATTGTATAGTGGCTAATACCAAGTGACTTGCAGTATCGTGGAGGTATAAAAGACGTGTTTCTTAAGCGCGAGTGTTCTGCAAGATCTCAGTCAGTCGTAAGACCATCTCCCGACATATTATCCACAGCGCGAGACTTATGATATTTGTTAGACTGTACCACACTACTTCAGTTGATCCATAATTAACTCTTTATTTCCGTGTATCTCTTCCTTACCATGATACAACAATATATATATATATATATATATATATATATATGAGAGTGAAAAATGGAAATGTTGAAAAATATTGAAATAAGAAATTAAAATTCCTTACACCCTGATTCAGCAATAGATAGATAGATATACAGACGTGTGTCTATATATATATATATATATATATATGTATATACCCACCCAGCCTGCCAGGGGATGGATGTGACATAAGGTCAATTCAAAAAGGAGAAAGCTGCAACGAGAACAGATTGATTCATGCCATTTCGAAGAGCAGTAACGTGAATTGACTGACTCCCCTTAAATTTGAAGAGACTCTACCTGTCAATCCGAGAAAACCAGTACTTGTTTCTTTTCGTGTAGTATGATTATCTGTGCTAAAGGAAAGTCAGAAATGCAACACATCTTGTCTCTCTTTTTCACAATGTGTTTAGTATTTGTATTTCTAAGTATGTGAATATTGTGTAATTTTAGTCGGAGTCATTTTTTCTAAATTTCTAATGGCACGTTTGAACAAGTGGTAATGTCAACTTTAAAGCCTAGTTTCTCTATATTTATACAATTGGAGATCTTCACACACACACACACACACACACACACACACACACACACACACACACACACACACACTCATGCGTATATGTATATTATTTTCTATACTAATAATACTGTTGTAATTTAATGAAATTCAAATCCGTGTGAGGAAAAAAGAAAAACATGCAGAACGAAGAGGGAGATTTTGTGAATATTTATATCCCCAGAATATGTTTTGCAAGCAATGTAATTGCACACACACACACACACACACACACACACACACACGCACTCACACACGCGCGCACACACACCCACATACACACACACACACACGTGCGCACATACACACACACACACACACACACACGTGCGTTTATATATATATATATATATATATATATAGGGTGAGGAAACAAATTAAGGAATGTTTTTGTATAATAATGAACGACTCTATTATAAAACAAGATTAATTTTGATTGTAAAAAATAAACAACAAAATAATAATAAGAAAACAAAACAGTAAATTTACTCAATATAGCCATCATTTGTTTTTCAATTATTGTATGAACACGCCTTCCAAACTATTCGTACGCCTTCAAAAAATTCTACAGGCATTTTATTCCATTCCTCTTCAATAGCAGTCTTAGACAAACCAATATTTCGATGGGAAGTTGCATTTGTTTGGTTTTCTAAAACGCCCTATATAGAGCAAACAAAGGGGTTAAGTCTGGGGCTTAAATCTTGTTTAATTGCTGTCCTCACAGTTTTCTCGAGGACTTTCAACTCATTAGTGTGATTTATTGTTGATGATGACGGATCCTTCTTAATCACCATAGCGAGAGCAATTAAAAAGCCTTCTTTTCGTTTTTTTTTTTTTTCAATCTTCCTCCCCACTATTCCTTAAAAGGCTTTTCTCCAGTAAATATTTTTCTTTGTTTTGTATACGGTAGACAAAGAAACCTTTGGTTGGTTTCGGCGTTGAGCAAATGATAGATATTTTGTCGTTTCTTTTATTCTCACACATATAGGGTTGAATTTTTATTTTAAAAAAGGCGCTTAAATATTAGAGCTGATCAGGAAAATTTAGATTTATCGCGTTTTTTTAAAAAATTGGACACATCAGTCTAATAAATGTTTTAAAAATCATTCCATATTTTGTTTTCACACACACACTATTTATATATATATATATATATATATATATATATATATATATATATATATATATATATATAAATCCCACCTACCTAAATGTCCAGCGTTTTTCATTCATCTCAACATTTTCTTGGATTGCTTAAGTCTGTGTCTTGAAACTTATATTCATATTTTAGGATTTTCTTTGGCATATACATTAATATTAAAAAAAAAACAACACCCCCCCAGATTTATATGATTTGAATTTTGTCGAAAACGAGGAATGGTTCGTAATATATATATATATATATATATATATATATATATATATATATATATATATATATATATACTAGAGTGATTACCA